>VYZP01032396.1:0-10237 GCA_013400635.1 Hypocryptadius cinnamomeus
GGCAGAGCAGGCCACTAATCATTTCCTCATGGATTATGGAGACTTCACTCATCTCCCCACCACCAACTTCCAGCCCTGAGAGCTGGGAATCCTGAGGACAACTGGCCCTGATATAGAAGACTGGGGCAAAGAAGGCATTAAGTCCACATGCATGTGTATGAATGTACACATTCCTGCTCACACATACTCCTGTGTAACACACATATATGCCATGCTCACTGTCCCCTAGGGCAGGAGGCTCAACCAACACACTGGGGACTGACGTTCAGATCCTAAGATAGGGAACAGGAAAGTTGAGAGAGATTCCAACACCACAGAGCAAACATCATACACACTTTGAGCAGCTCTGCCCTGTCCCACAACTTGTGCTACTACTAGGCAGCCACACAAAAGATTAGCTGTAAACCAGCCAGGAAGCTGATCCCAGGTGAAAACACCCTAGCAAGATTACAAATTCAACAGAGATTTTAAAATTAAAGCTTCATTTCCCAGCTTGGTTGCCCATACAGCCACAGAAACAGATGGGAAATGAAGAGGGTTGATTTGGGGGTGGAGGGGAAGCAGTCAAAACTTGCACTGGAACATCTGTCCAAACTGCAGTTCTCAGGGAATCAAGAAAGGAAAGTAGAAAAAAATATGTTTTCTCCTGAGTTTTTGAAGAGACTAGAAGGATTTACATATACCTTATTCATAGGACATAGCTTTGTTAGATAAATCATTAATTTGCCAGAAATCAGGAGCTTAGGGCTGCATTCTGGGAAGTTCCTCTCCCACCCACTGGCTCAGCATCCCAGGGCACCTACCCAAAGGATGCCTTCCCACACAAGTCAAGGCAGACACATCTCCCAGCATCTGCCTTTTCAGACTTTTATGTTTGTAGTCCTTGAAAGAAAAAGGGAGAGCAGAGGTGTAATTGCTCAGGTTTGCAGATTACTCCATGTTCTTGAGGAAAAAAAGTCATGGAGGTACAAAAGCCCCTGCTAGGAGTTCCACGCCTAACATACAGGGCTGCACAGGAACTGACAGGAGGAATCACTCGTGTGCCACCACACTTGCATTTATTTCTATGATATTTAAGGTACATGTCTTACACCAAATGAAGTGAGAGCTCCTCCTGGGCACAAGCTCTGTGAAGATCAGGGACCATTTCAATTCCTCCCCATGCACTTCCTGACGGATCAGCTTGGCTGTGCCAGGTACCAGCTTATCACACAGATTCACATTTGAATTGGAGATGCACTGCAAGCCAAGGAGAGTCATTTCCTGGGGTGGGATTCACCTTTTCCATCTTAAGGTATCTGCAATGTAAATGTCTCTATCTGAGTTTGGCACCTTAGGCTCCCTTTACAGTCAGTGAAGAGAAATAATCTTTTTAGGATGCGATTCATCTGACATATTTTAAAGGTCTACATGAGAAGAAAAGGAATCATGTCTCAAAAGTGCCTGCCTCTTTCCATTAGACAGAAGGTCAGTTTAAATGATTAGCTTTCATACAGACATCTCAGACCAAATAAACAAAATCTACCTCATCTTTCTGCTTTTAAAAAACAAAACCAAACCAACAAAAAATTCACAAAAAACAATCCCAAACAAACAAACCCACACAAAAGCCCATCCCAAAAAAAAACCCCCGAAATCAAAACAAAAGACCACAAAAGCCGGACACACTGATCCCATGGCAAAAGTGGGATGCAGAATGAAAGAATAAAGTAATAAAAATACCAATTAGCCATTCAAACAAGGCAGAACAATGCCCGCTTCCTATCCACCACACTTCAGCACTGCAATAAAAGCTCACTAATGAGCCAGTTAACCACACCAGACTTATTCACTGCCTACAGCAGTGACCAGCTGATCGACCACCAAACGTGTCCCAGTGGATGCTCCCCAGCTGCAGCTCAGCCCAACTCAGTGTCTGGGCAGATACCACGAGAGCAAGGCAGGCTGCTCACTGGGACCTTTTTCTAGATACTTGACCAGCTCAAATAATTTTGTTCGGGAAGAGAAAAAGGCAAAGTTGCAAGGGTGCCATACTCATCAAAAAGCAGCCAGCAGAAGCTCAAGAAATTTAGAGCCAAGGTTAGTTGTAAGGAAAGGTTAAGCATTTGTCACTAGAAAAATATACACAGGCAGGATCCAAGCACCAACCACTATTTCTGAATAAAGCAATAATTAAAAAAAACCCTGTGTCTTTATTCCTTTCATATCTTAACTATAACAGGTATTATTTCTGGAACAGCAACAACATCAAAGGTATCTCCAAAATTCACGGGCTTTGGCACATTGTGATTTTGGTGAAGTTGCTGTATACTTGCAACTTCCCACTGGAGTGTTCAAATATCATTTTTAATCAGTGGCATACTTAGAGCTGTCCAAAGTGAAAAGACATGAAACAATAAAGGTCAGCACGTGGACTGAAGGAAGTTCAGCAGATGAATCATGGGGCACAAGTGGATTATACCCTGCCACACTTGTACAACTGAACTCAATTGTTCTGCTGCCTGGTCCTGCAGGAAACAGTCCTGTTAATCATAACATTATAATATACATACAACACATAAGAGGTGCATAATAAACCTCTAAGTTACCAGGTATCAGTAAAATAAAGTGACGAGACACTGTATTTTTAAATGAAACTTTAATTTCCCCCATATTTTAGCAATATTACCAGTCGCTAGATTACTTTTCAAATGTGTCTCCACATTGAATGAAGCAGATATTTGCAAGCCTCTTCAGGCTGATTCACCCTTCACTTTTTCAGGCAACGTCTTACATGACTAATGTGCAGGAAAATTCAAGTCCACAACATTCGGCTCTCAATTAGAGGCTATTTTTAATTAGCTACAAAGACTATATCCAAAGACTGTATCAGCAGCAACTGGCCTGAATCAACACAGAGTTTTTGAGGAAAACAAACAAAGCAAGCCCACACAAGAAAACCTCATCTGGCCTTCATCCAAGCATGCAAACTAAGGGACATTTCCATATCACTCTGAAGATTTCAGTGCACTGGCCAAAGCCAAATTAATAAAGGAAAGACAGCTTCTTCTCAGTTTAACGACAGAAACTGTTTCTTTACCATACCCTTACCTGACAACAGTACAGAGACAAGCACAACAAAATCATACCAATACGAAAAAACAGGAAACACATTTTTCATTGGTCTGATATCCTAAAATGGAAATAAGATGAGAATTGATCAGCAAGGTGGTGGGAAAACTCAAATGGGAAGGAGAAAAAAAAACCCCCATCCATCCCTTCATAATCTCTTCACTGCACCCAGAAAATGGAGGCGACCACAACGCTGTCTGCTCATCCTCCTCCACTGGCACACGCCGATACTGTTTTTGCCATGATGTGACACCAGCACCTAGGGCTGAACACCAAAGGGCAAACATTGCAAGGCTACATCAAGATTTCACATCGTGATTTATTTGTGGCTCCCAGCAGGTCTTCCCAGATGATGAAGTGCCTTGCCAGCAGCTGAAATCTCGATATTGAGACCACAGACCTGCATTAAACAAAGCATTGCTCCTGCTATTATTTTATCCCATCCTGCTCATGAATGATGTCCTCTTGATTAATTTAAATAATTGCTCCTTGTTACAATAGCACCAGTAGATACACATTGATCATCTTTACAAGCCCTGGATGCTGGACATAATGAGTCTGGAAATGAAAGTGGAGATACTAAAGAAAATGGAGTCAGCATCCAGCTAGGAAAAAGCTGGAGCATCCAGGAAATCAGCCCCTGCTTTGCTGGAAGGGAAGACACTTTGTCAGGACACAAAAGGATCCTCCTTTCTCCCTCAATCAACAGAAAATTAGCAAGGAGGCTGGAAACTTAACATAATTACACAGCAACCTTTGAACCTTATTACTGCATACACACACAGGTTTAACTGTATGGCTGTCATTAGTCCTTTACTCCCTAACACAAATTAGCCGTGTTAGGCAAAATTAGGCAAAAATTCAACAGGAGTAGAAAGCAAGAAATGTCACCAAGTGCAATAATTACTGCAGCTGGACACCTTGTGCTGCCTCCAACATGGGCACTATCCCCTTCCCATAGGTTTTGTAAAATCTGGCAAAGGGGGTTCCCTTGAGCCCCAAGGTGGAACTTTCCCTTCCTTGTGGGATTTGCCTGGCATTGGGTTTTGCCACCAAGAGCGCTGGGAAATCTGGGACCTTCAGCCTCAAAGTCCACACAACTGTACAAAGTCCTCAAGTTCTGCACAGGTGACTTCCAAACAGAAAAAAAGGGACTATAAAATACCTCATGCTCTCATGCACCTTTGCCAGGGGCCACCACATCTCTCAGGATGGAAGCATCACTAACAAAATGCTAGTAAAGAATGCCACCTCCCTTTTTTAAACAGACACCTGAGAAATTTATCAGTGGTGGATTTTTTGGCTCATTTTCGAGTCCCACCGCAAGTTCAAAATTAGGGGAAATGCTATAGTTCTGCACCACTTAAAAAAAAGAACAAAAATTTTAAATATTACAACAAGATGTCATTCCCAATTCAGAAACAAATTATCAGACTCAGATCAGGAAAAGATACATATGGAGTTACTTGAACCAAGTTAGGTCTATAGAAGAGCAAATGTCAAGTAGACTTCAGTCCAGTGAATTTTCCATCTTCCTTTTCCCGTCTGACTTCTAGCTTAAGGAGAACATAATGAGGCCATTACTTTTCCAGCAGGCTGTGCTTTCATATGTAAATTTCATCTCCATAAAGGGCCATTTTTAAATGTTTGGGGTTTTTTTAAGGCTGGATTATAACCTAGCTTCCACACAGGGACCCAGATGAAACAAGGCCTGTCTGAGCACCTCACTGAGTTCCAACTAGAGCCAAGAACATCCTTGTGCAACCAGTAAAATGGTTAAAAACCCGGCTCTCCTTGCTCTTACCCTTCCTCTTTGTCTGCCACCATCCCAGGATGATGACTTCAGGCAGTTTCACCACCTTCAGCACCAATCCAGCCCTGGGGACACCACCTAGGATGCTCAAAAAGAATAATGTTTGCTGGTCTTTGACCCGTGGCTCTGGGCTTACAGTCTCTGCTAAAAAGACAACTCCTATCCAGCTGCAGATGTATGGAAGAGCCCCTTAAAACATGATGGTCAGCTACATGCTTACAGGCCATATTCCTCCTCAGTGTACCATATACACAAATCACCTTGCAAGGAGAAACCATCCCTGGAGCTCAGGGAAACATCATGGCAAAATATGCAGGGCTCAGAGACACATGAATTTCTGTACTTCACACCCAGCCTTACAAATCTGCATTTGGCATCTGGTGGGATTAGCTGTGCACTAGGACAGAAAAAATATATGCATAATTCTAAGTTATTAGAAAGTCCTGAGAGCTGTCCAGCTCCTAGGAAAAACAATCCCCTTAACCAAAGACCAGGGAAGGTAAGCAGCTGGAGCATCAAACACTGGAGGTCACCCACGTTGGCACCTCAAGATACCATACAGGCATGGAGGTCATATCTTCTCTCAACTCCTGTAAGGAAAGGTTTGAGTTTACCTCAGAAGGAGGAATCATTTAATCACCATCTAACCTGATGTAAAGACAGCTGCTCTACAATGCAGGGAAGCAGTGGGGCAGATGGGGATTGATCAAAACCCAGTTTTGCAGCAGAGGCACTCTGGGGCTCCTTTCCTTTAGAAGTGGAATTCCTCCTTCTTTTGCAGGGGAAGGCTAAGTCACTCAGAAAACTCACACATCCAACCTTCAAAGATAGCCACAGCCCACTACTGAAAAAGAAAGTTTAAAATAATATACTTCCAGGTACTCATGATCTCACCTTCATATTGGGAAAAGCAAGTCATGTAGATGTGTGTCAGCACCTTAAAAACCTGTGCAGTTCACACATTCAATGAATTTTTATCCCATTGAGTTGTATGGAAAACAATAATGAAGTTGACTGTTTTGTTGGAAAAAGAGATATATACCACTGTATGTCCAATAATGTTTCAAAATTGAAAGCTCCTGTGAAATATTTTTTCCCTGGTGAAGGGTTCCACAGTAGCTGTGCCCAATAAAAAAGCATTGTGCTTTCAATTGTCATGGTTTAACCCCAGCTGGCAACCAAGCCCCACACAGCTGCTCACTTGCTCCCCACAACCAAATGGTTCACACCAAAAGTGAGAACACTCATGGGTTGAGATAAGGGCAGTTTAATAGGTAAAGCAAAAGCTGTGCAGGCAAGCAGAGCAAAACAAGGAATTTATCTACCACTTCCTATGGGCAGCCAGGTGTTGAGCCATACCCCAGGTAAGCAGGGGTTACTTGGGAAGACAAAAGGCCACCACTCCAAATGCCTTCCACTTCCTCCATCTTCCCCAGCTCTAAATGCTGAGCATGATGCCATATGGGATGAAATATCCCTTGGGTCAGCTGGGATCAGCTGTCCTGGCTGTGTTCCCTCCCAGCTCCTTGTGCACCCCCAGCCTCCCCGCTGGTGGTGTGGGGTGAGAGGCAGAAGAGGCCTTGATGCTGTGAAAGAGCTGCTCAGCAGTGACCAAAATACCCTGGAATTATTGACAAGGTTTCCAGCACAAATCGCAAACACAGCCCCACAACAACTACTGTGAAAAAATTAACTCTATCCCAGCCAGAACCAGCACACTGATGATAAAAACCTGTAGGACAAGAATATTTACCCACATTTCACATCTTCTCCTTGTTGGACACAATACAAGAGGTTAAACACCCTGGTGGTGAAGGCTCCCTTCATCTCACTGATTTGGAATTATCATAAAACATAGGACTGCTCAAGGGCATCAGCACTGATGGCAGGAGTCAGCTACCATCAACTACATCAGCACTGACCACAGGAGTTAAATCCTTGTTTGGGGATTTGTGTGCTTTGATTTCTTTTACTTCTACAAAATTTAAGCATCTAAAAGCTCTAGCTAAAGGATAAAATTGTTGATACGGAGCTAGATATATATGTGTATCACTTGATATGCCAAACCATATGCCAACAGGGAAGTCCTGAAGTGTGTAAATCTTGATCTGAAAATAATCCTCAGCAGAACTAGGGCCTGAATCTGCAACATATGATAATTTCTCTACATCCTATTCTCACACCTGTGCTCTTGTGCTATCTTCTCCCCCCAATCACACTGCAAAACACAAAAAAAAATAAAAAGTCCAACCCCCCATAACATGTTGCACAGCTGTCTCACTGTCACATCTATTATTCAAGAAAGGTCTCATTGAATAAATGTCTGTTCAGAGGCTCTAAACAAATTTCATTTCTGAACACCACTGTCTGCAGCCCAGCAAGCCATTTCACCAAGATAAGATCACACATTTAATCAAACGCTTCAAAAAAGAAATACACACCGAGTTTGCTTAATAACGTCAAATAATAAAAGTGCAGCACTGGCAGCATACTAATTTTTAGTGCTCCTTCTTCTTTGAGGGTTGTCTCAATAGTCAAGGTCAACCGTACATGGGATTTCTTCTAATTAGGGCTTCTGGTAATGGAAGACCTGCTTACTCTCACCACTTAGCCATGGTTTCCCCTACAATGAAGACATCTCTCTTTCATTTTAAATTAAATCACTGCAGCATCCCACCCAAGTACGACAGACAAAACTGCATAACTCCGTTAATTCAATAGAGGACATAAATGAAAGAAACAAAAACCACATCTTTGTGGTCAACAAGCAATCATCCACACAAATGTCTATGGTATAAAAGGAAAAGTAATTTACAGGAAAAAAAGGAAACAGAATGTGATTATCTGCTTGATGTTTAGCTACAGCTCCTACAGCAGTACAGCACAGACCTATTTTGAGTTAGAAACTGGGAGTGGACTTGGCATCCCTAGGCCAAAATACATTTTGCCCTTTATTGTAGTTGTAAAAGGAGCCAGCTCAAAAAAACAGCATTATGTTACTACTACTGCAAAATACATCTGTATTACTACAGACCAGACTTAAATGGTATTCTTCACTAACTTGTCTATTACTCTGTTCATTACTAATTACTTATTTATGCATTTAAGTAATCAGCTTTACCACAATGATGGCTGCTGAAATAGACTTTGCCCCAAAATTACATGAACTTGGGATAACTGTGGACTCTTGCTGTGCTCAAGCCTGCAGCTTGAAAAGGGTCAAACAAAAGCTGGCATCCTCACCCTTACAGCCTGGCTCATAGGTTATGCTGGGCTGCCCTTTGCTTCCTCGGGATGAGGGAACAACCAAGCATAAAGGCATTGGAGAAGACAACCCCCCATCTGCTGCTGCCAAATCTTAAGACAAACAGTGAGGCAGCTCTGAGATATATTCCACACCATATCACATTTTCTCTGTCAAAAACATCCCTGCAGACACTGTGGAGGTCCAGATTCTCCCACTGAACAGGAAAATTGCAGCTTAGCTTAGGCTGGCATCAACAACTGCTTGAGTCTATTGGCAAACATCTTTCTACGTGTTTCAAACATCTTGAGTTTCACCTAAGGTCTCAGCTCCACTGCAAACACAGGGCTGCTCAGTTGGGAATATCCACATGTGCTCAGTGATGTGTGCCTGTATTTCTCACCAAAACAAGGTTGCTTACATAGGTATCATTCCCTTGTTGCAGTGGATATTGTCTACCTCGACTTCAGCAAGTCTTTAGACACGATCTCTCACAACATCCTCACAGGCAAGCTCTGCAAGGATGAGGTGAGGTGGATTGGGAACTGGCTGAACAGCAGGTCCCAGAAGGCCATAGTGACTGCACAGGGTTCATCTGGAGGCCTGTCACTGGTGCTGTCCCCCACGGTTCAATACCGGGCCTGGTTAATCAGTGACTCGGACAAAGGTGCAGATGCCCCCTCAGCAAGTTCAGTGATGACACAAAGCAGGGAGGAGTGGCTGATTCCCCAGAGAGATGTGCAGCCCTTCAGCAGAAATCATCTGAAAATCAGCAAAGGCAAATGCAGGGTCCTGCACCTGGGGCAGAATAACCCACACCCCAGCACAGGCTGGGGCTGACCTGCCAGGAAGCACTTCCATGGAGAAGGACCTGGAGGTCCTGGTGGACAACAAGCTGTCCATGAGCCAGCCAGTTGTCCATGTCTTGTGGCCAAGCAGGCCCATGTCATCCTGGGGTTCATTAGGAAGAGTGCTGCCAGCAGGTCAAGAGAGGTGATTCCACCCCTCCACTCAGCCTCTGTGAGGCTTCACCAGGAATGCTGTGTCCAGTTCTGGACTCCTCAGGACAAGAGGCATGGAGCTCCTGGAGTGAGTCCAGGGGAGGCCAAGAAAGATGATGAGGAGCCTAGAGCATTAAAGGACTGGAACATTCATGGAAGAAATTCTTCACTGTGAGGGTGGTGAGGCACAGGTTGCCCAGAGAGGCTGTAGATGCCCAGGCAATGAGTGCTCAAGGCCAGGTTGGATGAGACATTGACCAACTTGGTCCAGCTGGGAGGTATCCCTACCCATGGAAGGGGTTTGGAATGAGACAATCTTTAAGGTCCCTTCCAACCCAAACCATTCCATGATTCTGCTTCTCTTACTGAGATATAAGTGACAGGCTAAGACAGCTGGGCCTGTTCAGTCTTAAAGAGATGACTGAGAAGGGATCTCATCAATGCCTATGAGTATCTGAAGGGAGGTGTCAAGGGGATGGAGCCCAGCTCTTCTTGATGGTGGCAAGCAAAAGGACAAGAGGCAATTGGCAGAAACTGAGGAAGTTCCACCAGAACATGAGGAAGAACTTTTTTTACTGTGTAGGTGACCAAGCACTGGAACAGATTGCCCAAAAAAGATTCTGAGTCTCCCTGACTGAGGATATTCAAGGACAGTCTGGATGCAAACCTGTGCAATGTGCTCCAGGATGATCCTGCATCAGTAGGGAGGTTGGATCAGATGACCTAGTGTGGTCCCTTCCAACCTCATCCATCCTGTGATTCAGTGATTTCAGCCTCCCTTTTGAATATCAGTGATGTTGTACAGAACAAGGTTCCCCACTCCTGCAACTGAAAGGCCTCGCGCAGACCTTTAGAAAGACTCATTGCAAACTGGTGACCTACTTAAGGAGATCTATAAAGTGCATTATGATTGTAATTGTGGATCCCTTGTCAGAAGGTCACAAGTTATCCCTCTACGCAGCATAATTGCTATATTTCAAATACCTATCAGGAAGAATTTTACTCAAGGAGGTATATGTCATTTTGGAGTTGTACCAAATAAAGCAGCAATTGTAACACTACATTTTT
>VYZP01032396.1:10271-27108 GCA_013400635.1 Hypocryptadius cinnamomeus
AAAAAAAAGACACACAGACATTCCACACACCTGCATCCATTAAAGATAATCCAAAATGACATTTTCTTGAAGAAGTCTGTGCTGTGGGAATTGCAAGTGCAGTAGTCACATCATAATTTCCCTCGGAAGGAAGTGGGATAGATACATCAAATTTCCCAACTATTACAGCCTGTGATTGCAATATCCAAAATCCAAAGGAATGACATTTTAGGTTACACACACAGTTCCAAAAAGCTTTAGCTGAGAAACAATGTCCAATATAGAAATCTGTGGTCTGCTGGAAACAGGAATGGCTGTTCTCTGGATACTCCAGATACACCATCTACTACAGGATTACAGACCAGTATTGTGCACCTCCAGACAGACTTCACATTAAAAAAATCATTCAGGACAGAATCCCAAAATTCTTTGTAAATGCAGGGAAAAAAAAGGAGGGAGATAAAAAACCAAACAAACAAACCCAAACCAAAAATGCAAAAGAATGCAGCAACAGAAGTGGTAAGCAAGAATTCACATTACACAGCACATATGGGTAAAAAAAACCACAACATACATCTTGCTGAAACAAAAACACCCAAACAACAAAAACCTGTGCCCTTTGAAGCGAGTGGTGGGAATTTGCACCATTTTGAAATCACAATGTTTCAGTCAGTAATACACACATGCAAGGGCAAAGCAAAAGAAAAGGAGTTAACATGATCCCTGAAATTCTCAACTGTCTCCATCAGTGAGATGTATTCCAAAAGACAGCTACAAAGGGTGCTTTTTTTCTTTCCTTCAGCAGTCTTTGGAACAGAAAAAAATAAAAATAAAATAAAACCAAATAAATAAAATAAAATAAAACTGTGGGGGAAAAGGAAGGGGAAAAAAGAGAAAAAATCCAGAGAGCTACCGAAAATGTCCTTACAGGGTCAGCTGTCACAGGAATGCATTTGAGTATTCAAGGTACCCACCCATGCAGAACATCAAAAACTGGGCTTGGGTCCCTCCCCTCTTCTCACAGGCTGAAGCCAAGGCTTGGTGTGTGACACTGAAGAGCAGGGCAGGGCAGTGCCTCTGCAGGGCTCACAAAGAGACCCACCGATCAAACAGAACAGGAGCACTGCTTCTGCTTAGGGCCTCCCTTGTCTCCTGGTGTCCTCCGACACAACACACCGGCTTTAGCACTTAAAAAAAACAGTAAACAGCTCAGCAGCTCCCAGTGCTGGGCTCTCTGAGCTAAACTCCCCATCTAACCTAGGCCTGCCCAAAGTTAGGCAGCATACTTGTAGCTAACATGCCCCTTATTTCTTGCTCAAAGGAAAATGTTGACTTTCCCAAGTATGCTGCAAACAGCATTTCTGCAACACATTGAAGCTTCTCTTCCTCACTCTGAGGGCAATGAAAAAAAATCTCATTAATGCAGGCTTGGGATCAGCAACTTCAGAATGGAAAAAGCCTGCTCCAACAAATAAGCAAGGACCAGAACTGACTCTGATAAAACATGTGGTTGCTCAACACATCTAAAAATGTGGTTGTTCTATTTTGGTGTTGGACTATTAACCAAGCAACTCAGTTAAAATTTTACAACTGCAGGCCCATGCCCAAGTTATCGTCCATTACTGCACCTACCAAAAAACAACTACGAAATAAATAGGGAGAGTCTTTCCAGCAAGACAATTAAAAAAAAACCCAAACAAACAACTCTATCCATCAGCACCATCATTTCCCAAACAAAACCTGTGTATGCACACACATGGACATACACATGTGGGTACATATGTTTTGGGTATAGGTACAATTTTCAGATTTCACCTAAAGCCAAAATTCCGTTTCATTTCCCCAAGTTTGACAAAAAAAATCAGAACTGGGTCTGTTCCCCAAATCATGGTATTTATATGTCTATATATGTGCCTGCTCACGATAAACAGATGTTCTAAGACTGCATTAGTCAGAATGTTCCTATTCCCCGAACTTTAAACAGTGTTCTTTGATGCAGTGGCCTCACCTCTGTAAGTAGATTCTTGGTTTCTAGGGAGTGGCACAGGGACTCACTGTAAAAACTCATATATATTGAGTGCAGTGACTCTCACAAACTAATTACTTGCCCTTGGTATAAAACCACTAAGAGTCTTACCCAAAGGGGCCAGGTTTAGACTAGACCTCCTTTCAGAACAGTGCTGTGCAATGCTGGCACCTTTGAGCAGGACTTTGCAGTAGGGCAATTAATGGCTAAATTTTAAGCATCACTTCTACAAAAAATCAGGGAGTCCTATTTAATTTCATTTTAACTTCGCATTGCTGTAAGAAAACACTCATGTTGGTCCTTTGCATTTATGACACCTTGTTCAAAGTTTTAGAAACGCATAGCTCTGTTCCAAAGTTCAAAATCAATGACTTTACCTGATATAAATCAATGCAACTGCAATCAAATCAGTAAAGCTCTTACAATTAATAGTAGCAAAGCTACAATCCAAACTACTCAAAACACTGTGCATAATATTTCAAAGCTGTTCCCTGACAGGTACCCACTGTAATGAATCGGAGTTGTGCTACAAGCGTCTGAAGCATAAGGTTTGTAGCCACTGAAATAATTCCTGTGTAATTACTCACATGTTGACCAACGTGCTTTAAAAAAGTAATTTTCAGAAATCCTGGCAGAGTGAGCACCAATGGATGCTCTGTAAAGGTCTATTACTCTTAGGCATTTAAATGAAATCTACAACTTCATATTGCCTAACTGGGACAGCTGCCAAACTGCTCTTTGCTTTCTTCACAATGGTGTCTATTTCATGACCCTCAAAACTGAAAGCTGTCAAGCCTCAAACAAAAGTGTCTTGATTTTAATTTTGGACTGTTTTCACAAACACATTTTAGAAGTGTACACAGATTTCTACTCTTCCTCTGTGTTCATAGCTTTGTTTGGCCTGAAATGCCACCTCTGGCAAAGATGTTACAAAACAATTACTAGAAACTTGATGCTGAAGCAGGGGAATGTTTCTGAAAAGATATCTCATCTGAGATTCTGGAGCTTCTCTTCAGAAGATACCACATGTGAGATTTTTGAGCACCTTCCCCTCACAGGGAAGCCAAGAGAAATGCTCCACCGACTACAGCTCCCATCACAGATGCAGCAGTACCTCCTTCGGATGGGAGTGGGCCTGAAGAAGCAGAGATGAAAAGTTCAAAAAGGGAGGAGAAAAAAAAGACTCAGAGGAAAACAGAGGTTTCAGGCAGGCTGAAAAAATCCCGCACTAAGCACCACTTAGTAAGTAAAACTGTGGTCCACAACACTATTAAAATGATGTTTCCACTGTCTGAAAAGGCTAGCTACCTTGCTACAGTTACAGATGCTTGGTGCAATGACTGGTAAAAGCATCTGCCTTACAGGCAAAATCAGAAGGCTCTCTGAAAAGACTGCTGAAGTAAAAGCTGTAGTGCCAAGGTGTCTTTAGAGAAGTTGTCTTAAAAATGAACACTTAGCTTGCAGACAAGAATTTCAGGCTGCACTGTAGAGATTATCTATTGAGGAACGTAAAGCAAGCATTACACTGCAAACCTGGAGGCCAAAAACAGGCAATGAGATAACGTCCTAGATAGAATCACATCACAGATTTGAGTAGGAGGTGGTTTCCTTGCCATTAAAGTAGGCAAGAATTAGAAGTAGATGCTTTAAAGCAAAGTTCTCCTTCTACTTCATCAGCTTCCTTTGGGAGCTTCCACTGCCACTAAGCACTACGACGAGATCAGGGAGTGCTGGAGCATCTCAACACCTACAGGAACAGGACATACATGCATCCCAAGCAGGAATTAAAGAGCCTCACATTAAGTGGTGGTGAGGATCACGATAAACATTTGGCAAGGCAGGCATGACCCCAGAAGATGAGGCAGTCAGAGGCCAGCATGTCACACCCCGTTACTGGGACAGGTACATTCCTACAAATACACCAGTGCATGTGAACTGAACTCCTGCAAATGACAATTTCTAGCTCTTCATCCTGCAACTGAAAGCACTGCCTGAAGACACAGCAGAGACTGAAGTGTGGATGTACACTGAGAATTTGGCATCGTGGTGCATTTTTCATATTCCTATCCCAGCAGGAGGGCATCTATTGAATGAGAAAGGACCAGCAGGGAAGAAATGGGCGTCCATAAACATCTCTCCAGAATGTCGATGCTCACCAATACATCTTACCCCAATAAGCAGCCCATCAGAAGTGGAAGACAAAACCTTCTTTATTTTGCAGGGCTGTCTTGATGTTTCAGTACTGTCCTCAGCAACCCATCAATATTGTGATGTCTATCTCTCAGATGATCACCCTCCAAAAAAAATTAATTTTTGAGTTGTTCTTACAAATCTCTTGTGATATGCAAGAAGTCTCTAGGGAATAAAAATCTTTATCAGAATCACTCCAATCACAGCATTCAGCTCTTTCCACAATCACCAAGTAATATAATAACAACAGGAAAAAATAAAAGGGACTTATTTAAAGCATAGAAATCCTTATGCCTATTCTCCATGCTTTAGCTTTTCCATGATCCATTCTTGCTCCCTGAATTCCATCTCTTTCATCAATCTTTAACCCATCCTTTATACAGTGTCACGCATTAAATTGCTTCCTAGTCAATCTACACCAGTCCCAACACTATTAGTATTAAAATTATTAATAAATCACCCATTCCTAGGACTTCTTCATTTACAAAGACTTCCCTCCCCCGTGTGCATGAATAAATGTGTTGATGATGCATCCATTCATGCTCTGAATGTGAAAACCCTGACGGCAGCATGGCAGCATCAGGCCCTCCAGCTGAGTGCTGCCCAAAGCTAAAGGTCATGCATATTCCTGTTCAGTCCTGGCTGATCATTTGCTCTACCTGCCTCTAAATATCTATTTATTTATTTTTCTAACAGCCCTGCAATGCTGGGCTGAGATGCCCAGCTCACCAGTCAGCTGGCTGGATGTGCATGCCTGCATTTTCACCTACAAACCTGCTTGCACTTCCCTCCAAGCCAGCAAAGAGCACCAGCTTCATGCTTGCACCAGCAGGCACTGGGCAATTTGCTTTCTGTTTCAGGAGGAAAAAAGCTTTTCCTGCAATCAGTGCTTGGATAGGCAAGCTGAGCACCTCTGCCACATCACCCCCGACTGGGAGGAAGGATGTGGTCCCCATGGCATCCCAATGTGTGGGATGCACAGCCAAGCAAACAAAGGAGGGGGGTGGAGGAATGGACCCAGCAGGGCACAGGGACAAATTCAAATATTCTAGGCTAAGACATAAACTACTTCATCTCCGGAGGGCACCAAGAAACTGAAACACCAGCTCCCACTCTTGTCACAAAAAAACATCTCCATGAGGACTCAGCAGACTCAACTTAATAAATACCATTAAAATCTCACTGCCCCGCAAAGCAGCACTCAATGTTTTCACTATCATCAATCTACACTGTCATTTATCTTGTTCTGGAATTCAATGCAAAACTAAACATACCTTCTCCTAACCACCCCAAGAAAAAAAGGGAAAACACATATTTATTCAATAATAGAAATTATACAGAACTCACAGGTGAAGAGTAGCTTTATAGAAACTTCAGTCCTTTTGGAAATAAACATACCAGAGATTTGTATGCACTTTATTTTTTGCTAGCTAGTAACAACACGGCAGTCACTTCATAGTAAATCAAGCCTAAATAAGGAAAAAGCACTCTTAAAGAGCAGGAACCAGAGCAGCCTCGACCACAATAAGGGGGACCGACTCCTGTTCTCTCAGAGCAGTTTAATCTTTAGGAAAAAAATACAGCTTTACCATGGAGCCCTAACCTGAACTTTGTCACCCAACATTGGCATGGATCTAAAGTGACTACTGCAGACTTTTTGACAGCAGCCCATTTTAACCTGTAACACCTGGTTTACTCCCATGAAAAGCTCCATGGAAGAATTCTTCCTAATGAATGCACAGTAGAAGCCTGTTCGTATTGCAAACCCCTGGAAATGATGATAAATGAGCTCTACAAAGCACATGCTACTACTCAATACCAAGCAGGCAGCATTGGCTGCACTCTTAAGAGGCAGCATTCCACAATGAAAATGGAATTTATTCCTTTTCAACTCCAGGGAAGATTTCTTTTTGGTCAGCTTAGAAAATTTTGATCCTACACTCTGGAATAATGAGTGCTATAATATAGAGAGAAATTGCAGCCGGCAGACTACCTCTCTGCCTTATATCAAGAAACAGATGGCATTTTCGCCTTTTCCCTTGCATCTCAGCCTCCCTCTAAGCAGCTGGCTGCCTGGAACCAGAACTGTGAGAGTGGAAATGGCAATAACTCCTAAGGAGTGATCTAAACAGGAAAGTAAATACAATAGACATGGGTTGTTTTGGCTAAAACGATAATGAACTCCACAGTTGACAAGAAGAAACAATGCATTGCTGTTGGCCAAAATACGAGTTGTTTTAACTACCGCAGAGAAGAATCTCATGCCTATGAAAGAGAGAGAAAGAGAGGCTCCTTTCCTACCTCGCCACCCCTCAAGCAAAACTACACATCTGCCTGTCTATAGGAGAAAGGGTAAGGAAAAAAGCCCAACTAAATGTATTGGAGGTCAGCGTTACTTCCCTGGACAACTCCGGATGCAAGTCTGCTGATCAAACTCAGTCCTTGAAGACATCCCCCAAATACCCAGGGCACATCTCTGGGGTAGTGTAGCTACATCTTCATTAGCACTAACGGGCACCAGCTGGAGGTAGGCTCCTTAAACTGGGAAACAGGGTTGCTCTCCGGCTGATGGTTCCTCCCTGCCATCAGCCTTACAACCGGTACGTCCAAGTCAGGCGGTGAAAAGATGATTGCAAGGAGAACACAAATAAATAATTAAGGGAGCAAATAAACAAAGGGTTAAAAGGAAAGAGGCGTTAAAAATGCAATTCCAGCTACACATCTCGGCCCTTGCTCAAAACAAACGCCAGTCCTATACTGATAAGAGCCAGCAAACGCAGCCTCACGGGCAGGAGGTGGGGAGCTCTGCACATCCCTACCTACACCGAACGCTTCGCTCTCCGACTGCACGGCAAGGCGAAGCTCCCCGCGTCTACCTATAACCCGGGGCTGCTGGATTCAGACCTCTACCCTAGCCCCTCACATCCACGCTGCCCCCAACACACACCCCCACTTCGGCAACATCCCCCCCACTCATGCCCACTGATACCCAAGAAAGCAATCGCTTCTCGAGGCACTCTTCAGCGATTAAACAGCAACGCAGATCCAGGAAGGAGTGGGCATGAAGACGGGAGAAGGGGGGGAGAAGTGGGGAGATTGAGGAAACATAATGAAACTCACGAATTCCTCAGTGTAACACCAGCAACCCCCCCGGTCCAACGTGGTGCCTTTCACAGAAAAAAACCAAGAGAGAGCAAGAACAAAACCTACCAGGTCCCCTCCATCTCCTCAGTGCCTTTGCCACCCTAGATGCCCACAGCCAAACCAGGCTGGAGCCTACGAGGCATTTCCAAACAAGATGCACACCCCTTGTCTCCACTGTCGCCCAGCATGCAGACCCAGAGAGATGCTCCCCCGTTACCTGGAGGATCCAGCCCCCCTGAAGACAAACTACCCTTACTGGAGCATAATTCAATCCAAGCGTGCGCCCAGGGCGGCCGGCACCCTTCAGCCCAAAGCAAGCGGGCAAGGGAGCAACTGAGGGCCAGGCAAGGGCTGGGGAGCATCCATCCGCTCGTTAGTTACCTTTAGTCACCTCCGGCTCCTGAGATGCGAGTCCCCATCAGATCCTCAACAACCTGCAGCAGGGAGCTGCTGCCACAATCCAGCCATTAAAACCAGGGGTGGGAGTAGGAAGCAGACCTGGCCACAGTACCAAAGCCCCCAGCCAGGAGGAACAGGGGGCGGACGAGGAGCACGGACGTCCCTCAAGCGAGGAAAAATTTTTAAAAAAATTTAAAAAATAGAAAGAAGTAAAAGTCTTTCCTTTTTTGCCGTGTTCTTCTGCTACACAAGCTTCCTCCCGGAGGACGAGAGTGTGTGGGGATGGGGGAGGCGATCGCTCCCTCCTCTTCCCCGCCGTCGCCGACCCCTCTGGACGAAAGCCCCGCTCCGATTTACCTCCTCCAGGTGGGCAACTTCAGAGCAAGGTGATGTCTCCGGAGCCGGCGCCACCGGCCAGGCGATTCGGATGCGGCAGAGTCATTGCCTGTGCTGCTGCTGTTGCCGCTGCTGCCGCCGCTGCTGCTGCTGCTGGGGAAGAACAGCCGCTGCCGAAGAGACCACCAAAAAAAAAATAAAAAAGGAGAGAAATCTTCCACCATCCCCCTTTCTCTTCCCTCCAGCACCAGCCGCTCTTCGCATCCNACTGCCCCGCAGCCGCCCCTTGGCCCGCACCCTCTGCGATCCCAGCCCCCCGGCCGCCACCTCCTGTCCCGCAGCTCCCTCCCGAAGGATCCCGCACCGCCCGGTTGGACACTCTGCCCGGGGCTCCCTTGCCAGGGAGCCAATCGTAGCCGCCACACAGGGCACGGACCCCGCTGCACACTGGATCTCCCACGTCCCGATTGGCCGCTTGGAATTTTGTCCCCATCCAAGCGGCCAATTGCAGCCTGCCTTTGCGGCACCGATCCATCACCTGTGTGGTGCCCTCAGCCCCGATTGGGTGCTCTGCCCGCTGCTGCCCTCCCAGAAAGTCAATTGCAGCTTGTGTTTCCAGCACAGACCCATTCTCCGCTGGATTCCCCAGCTCACGATTGGCCTCGCAGCCTGTTGTCCGCAACCAAGCAGCCCATCAGACCCTACCTGCTGGTCTAGGATGGTCTCCCTGCTGCCCAGCACGGGGATGGAGCTCAGGGTAGCCTGGCATCAAGTGGGGCAGCAAGACACACTCCGTCCTTGCCCTGGCACCCCCAGCACGTGGGAAACATGAACCCCCTCATCTCCTGAGAGTCAGGAACCTCCAGGAAAGAGGACAAGAAGCCTGCCTTTGTGTTAACATTTGTAATCTTACATGCTTACATGGGACCTCTGGAAATAATGGTGCTTGGCTGGAGCATGCTAAACACTTCCCTCACAAACCAAATTGTTTGTTTGGTTTTGGTTTTTGATGGAAGTACCTAAACAAATGAAGCTCTTTTAACAACAAAACAAACAAAATGTGGATTTCAGAAAATCAAAGTTTTCTAATTGCCTGAGTACAACATACCACACTTTATCCCAGTGATCAGACCTATCTGGGGATTGCTGCTGCACTCCAAGCTTCGACTGTAGCCAAGAGAGATNGCGGCCCCTCGCTCCGCCGGGGCTGGGGGACACAAAGGCGCCCGCGCAGAGGGAGGCGGGTGGTCCTCAGCCCCCCGCGCTCCGCAGACACCCTGGATCCTTCCTCCTCTTCCTCCTCCTCCCGCTGCGGAGACCGCCAGCCCCGGCGCGGCGCGGCTCGGCGCGGGCGGGCGGGCGGAGGGGGCNATTCTCCGCTGGATTCCCCAGCTCACGATTGGCCTCGCAGCCTGTTGTCCGCAACCAAGCAGCCCATCAGACCCTACCTGCTGGTCTAGGATGGTCTCCCTGCTGCCCAGCACGGGGATGGAGCTCAGGGTAGCCTGGCATCAAGTGGGGCAGCAAGACACACTCCGTCCTTGCCCTGGCACCCCCAGCACGTGGGAAACATGAACCCCCTCATCTCCTGAGAGTCAGGAACCTCCAGGAAAGAGGACAAGAAGCCTGCCTTTGTGTTAACATTTGTAATCTTACATGCTTACATGGGACCTCTGGAAATAATGGTGCTTGGCTGGAGCATGCTAAACACTTCCCTCACAAACCAAATTGTTTGTTTGGTTTTGGTTTTTGATGGAAGTACCTAAACAAATGAAGCTCTTTTAACAACAAAACAAACAAAATGTGGATTTCAGAAAATCAAAGTTTTCTAATTGCCTGAGTACAACATACCACACTTTATCCCAGTGATCAGACCTATCTGGGGAGTTGCTGCTGCACTCCAAGCTTCGACTGTAGCCAAGAGAGATGGAAGAGCCCAAATGAGGCCTCCTGGTCCAGCCCAATGGAAGTTCTACTCAGTTCATTATCCTGCTCAGCTTTTTCCTTAACAAGCTCCTAAGTATCCTTGATGATGGAGACCTTGCAAGGCCATTCTTTTAAATGGGATAAGGGAATTAAGTAACCTTGTTTGTTAACTCAGACCATGAGTCAGGAAGATGCTCACAAATGTTCCTAGCTGGATTGCTACTTAAGCAGGCACAGAAATGTGTATTTAAGGTTAAGAACTGCTATTCTGTATGCATTGATGTGCAGTGGAAAATTAGTACCAATAAACATAAGTGCTGTTATTCCCAATTATAAAATCAGGGCCCATTCACTGACACTGCAAAAATAAAGAAAGAATATCGACTGTGGTCAGGGAAGGGAAATCTACAATTTTTAACAGTTCAGACTCAACTATTTCCATTTCCAGTAGATCTCTGCAAAGTCATGTTAGAGAACACCTGTCCTTTTCTTACATGGCTGCAGAATAGCCCCACATGTCCAAGTGAATTAGGCTCAGTCTTCTACAATCACTTGATTTAAGAAAAAGTAGATTTCAAAGCAATTAAAAAGCCATTGTTCTTTGGACCTTGCATTTGACTCACCAAAATTATTATTCCAAGTGGAAAAAGCCCTTGCAGGATCTACTGCTTCATCTTTGGGAAAGTCCTTTTTGTAGCAGCCTTTCTTCCATTGTCTGCATGGAGGGGAAAAACAAAATATGAAACAAACAAGCAAAACAACAACCAAAAATCCCCACAACACCAACCAAACAAGCAATCCCACCCCCCAAAAACCCCAAATCAAACTAGCAAAACCCCCAAATCTTTAATACTGCCTCTACTGGGATGCTCAAAGATATGAGATATGAGATTCTTCAAGATACAATTACCTCTCTGATGATATTCACCATTCACCACACATATTCTGGGAATGAAACAAAGCCCTACAAGTTGAAATTAGATTTCCTCAATATCTTTAAGCTCTGTTTTAATGCAGAGATGAGAATGAAATCAGTGTTCAGTCAGTGAGTAACAAAAAGACAAAAAACACTAAGCTAAAGTGTGGTGGGGTTTTTTTCCACTCTCATAGCATTGCATACAATGAAGATGGAAAAAACCTGAAAAACTGTGGGGGGAGGCAAGGAAGAGCTTCAAAATGCCACCAGCCTGTTGCGCTGTTGGTGCTTTTTAAAATCGTGTCTCAGACTTAATGCTGTGAGTCAGCCCAGAAAAACTTAAGGCACAGAATAGTTGCAGTGGGTTGTGCAGTTGTCTCCAGAGGCAACAGCAAGATTATTCCCCAAAGGATATTTTCCCAGTACTTTGTCCAGCAAAACTTGAAATGTGTCCAGGGATAAGGTTTCCACCAATTCCCTTGAGTGATTACTCCCCAGTCTCATATATCTCACCATTTGGAAGATTTTCCTGCTGTTCAGCCTACACTTTTGCATTTCTTAATTTCATACTATTACTTGTGGTTATGGCCCAAATTAATCAAAGTACTTCAATGAATGCTTAATTTAGGTGTGTGCTGAAGCTCCACTGAAGTCATGGACACTGGTGTTTTGCAGGGCTGATGGATCTGCACATGTTTTAGCACTGTGCTGAATTGGGACCATGCATCATGCAAAATAATTATCTTTCTCTTACATATTTTTAAGCCATTATCCTTCCCCTGCTTAATTATTGATTAGATAAGCTATATATTTAAGCTACTTAATCTCTCCTTGTGTATCACTCTTTCCAAGAGTCTGATCATTTTTCTTTTTCAGATCTGAATTCCCTGAAACTCTTCCGTGTTTTTTGAGGGCGGGTAATGAGGTATTGCAATTTAATGACATATCCCAGGTGTGATTACATAAAGAGCAGTTATTCTGTGCAGTCTGAGGATATAACTTACCTTCACCAGCAACCCCAAAGCGCATTGATTTGTTGTGCTGCTCTATCATTTTGTAAGACTCTATAATCTACTCCTATTCTTTTCCATATCCATCACCCTGGCATTCAGATATTTTTTACTTGCATTGGCAGACAGCCTTGAGGCCTTGAAATTCAGTGTGGTGTTTTACACTGGGAAACCTGCAACAGAACCAAATTGCAACCTTAGAGAGGTTTCCAGAACACTTTCTTCCAAAAAAAAAAAAAATAGAAAATCTCTTTTTCAAGTTGTATTATTTGAATCTGTTCACCCAGGATTTTGAGTTCCCAATGAATTTACTTCAGGAGGATTTGTCACACATACCACCCTGGCACTGTGGTGTCTGTGTCGTTTGTTGCTCATTATTCCATTATCCCCCAGGTAGATGTGAAGCTTTAATGATAATTTCATTATTTTGTGATGGTTTAAAAGTGGGTTTACTGAATTGTAATTGACTGTGATTCTGATTCTTTTCTCTCTTTTTTTTTTTTTTCTTCTTTTTCTGGAGATATTTGCTTTCTCTCTTTCTCTCATATTTCCATTTACTTCCATAAACAACTGTCACTGAGCCATTACATTCTGTAATGAATTACCTTATTCTCAAAGATGCATGTCACCTGGACCAATTCATGGATACACATTTCTGTTTTCAGGACTGTTACCAGTTGTCCTACACAAAACAGTGTTTTCTTTATTTCACAATCAAGTATGATGGTTGGTTTTCACCTTTTTTTTTCCAATCTGAAGTATTGTCATGACAAAACTACATGAATTTTTAAAAACAAATGTTGTGGAGTGATACAAATAAGCATCAATGACTTCCTGCTATAGATCCAGCAAAACTCAGCTTATCTCTGATAAACCCACATTTCCGTCAGAAAATCACAACAATTCAAGTAGATAGATAGATAGATAGATAGATAGATAGAGGATTACACTGAATTAGACCTTGACAGACTCCACATTCTGTGTTTTCTTNTAGAGGATTACACTGAATTAGACCTTGACAGACTCCACATTCTGTGTTTTCTTCTCCCCCATCATCATTTCCTCTGCAGTCCCGGTTTAGGAAAGCACTGTAAGATCCCTCCCTGCAAGTGAAGCACCTCATGTTTTTTGCTGAATTTTCCCCCACTCATTTCTAGGCATGAACTTCAGTGGGATTGATTGCACTGGACTCAAGCAAAATTCCAAAATAAGGGGCAATTCTAAAGCAGAAATCAGCAACGAAGCTCGCACTTAGTATGTCTATTTTAGTCTCTTCCTCCTAATATTTACCTTCATTTTGATACCATTTTTCTAGGTGCAAGAATAACCTCAAAAAATAACAAAAGACCCCCTCCCATATTACATTGGAAATGCAACTAATAATGATTTAATTTTGAAAACATGGACTGTCAAAAAAATACTTTCCACTTAAGGGACAGTTTAAGCCATAGCACACTGGCCAACCATAATAATAACTTTGCAGTACCATGGCACCAACAGAAAAGCCTAAAGGAGAGAAGGTGCCATGGGATGTCTGGTCCCTAAATTTTAGCTAACATGTTTCCTTGCAGCCTGTTCATCTCCAAAGCCTTGTGCAGCAGAAGATGGGTTCTCACTCTCTCAATAACAGTGTGCTGGTTTCAGCTGGGGTAGAGTTAATTTTGTGCACAGAGGCTATTATTGGGCTGTGTTTTGGATTTGTGCTGAACACAGCGATGATAATCTAAAGATGTTTTTGTTATTGCTGAGCAGGGCTTGCACAGAGCCAAGGCCTCTTCTATTGTTTGTACTGCCACGCTGGCAGGGAGGCTGGGGGTACACAGGAGGTTGGGAGGAGACACAGGCAGGCCAGGTGACCCAACCTGACCAAAGGGATATTCCAGACCACGTGGCATCGTGCTCAGTGTATAAAGTGGGGAGAAGAAGGAGGAAGGGGGGACATTTGGAGTGATGGTGGTTTTCTTCCCAAGTTAGGTGTGCTGGGGGGCCCTGCTCACTTGCAGATGGCTGAACACATTCCTGCCCATGGGAAGCACTGAATTAATTCCTTGTTTTGCTTTGCCTGAGTGTGCTGCTTTTGCTTTTCCTATTAAACTGTCTTTATCTCAACCCACGGGTTTTCTAGCTTTTGCTGTTCCAATTCTCTCACCAGTCTTACTGGTGGGGGAGTGAATGAGCTTTTGCATGGGGCTTTGTTGATGGCTGAGGTAAACGATGACAAACAGAAATATGCCTGATTTTCTTTTGGTGTTCCTACTCTTATGGTGGGCGTCAGTACTGTTTCAGTGTTTCCTGAAGCGGAGGCAGTAGGGACATGGAAAGACTTCCTGGCATAGATAGGGTGTTGCCCTGAAAAGTGTAGTATTTAGTCCAACTGGGAAGGCTGTGCAAACCCACTGTGGAACACTGGTGGTGACTGTTGACTGGTGGCTTAGACATGCATTGCAAAATGGCCATGCATAAAAGCTATCTGAACTGTTGACTTGAATCTGTCTGTAGTCAAGGTAATAAGGCAATTAGACACAAAAATCACTAATAATTTAGCTTAATTGAAACCTAACAATACAGACTTCCTCTGCAATTCCAAGTTATTTCAACTGTTTGGAAAGCATGACCTGTCTCTGTTGTCCTAGTACATATGTAATGTGGGAGAAAATAAAAATTGTCACTAGAATTTCACTTTAAAGAACTTGTGTTTCTTTTTTTTTTTTCCGTTAATTTGAGCCCATGAATTCTCGGAGCTAGCTTTGATTCTATTTTCAAATAAAGGCTCTTTTTGTGTGTGGATAAATTAGGCTGTAAGATGTAACTGGCTGTTGTAGAAGGGGGTGGGACTTTGATGTAGAAGTCATGCTAAAGCAGATGGGTGTGCTGAGCATGCTTCAGCCAGGCTAAATGGGAAGAGCAATTAAATGCTCTTCCACACAGTTATTGCTGAAACAACAGGAAGCAGAAATAGCAGAGTAAATAAGCTGTGCCATCAGAGAGGCTTCCCTGGAACTGACAGCAAATTTGGAAGCAAAGGGGTTTGTTGGTTGCAGCTGCTGATGAAAGTCACAAAAGTTCAGGGAAATCAGGAAAAACCCCAGTAAACAGCAAAAGCAATGGCTTGGTTGAGAAGGAGAAGAAGCAGAATGATTTTTAGGACTGAAAAGGTGGACAGTAATTTCTGGGCTGCTTGTTGATTTACTCTTGTAGTATTCAGGAAAGTCAGATGTTCTTTGAAACAAACAACCCAACAGCACACAGATATTTGTGCCCATACTCCTTAGGAAACCTGAGGACTGACCTTAATCCATCTATAGGGCACTTGAAAACATTCATTGCATGCTGCAACTTATCATAACTCCACCAGCCAGGATCACGGAGCCTTGAGGCACTGCAAGAAACCAACATGTCCCAGCCATGAGAAAGAGTGGCAAACCCACCACTAGCACCCCTCACAGTGTTACCATGAAGGATGAATTATACTGATTTCCAGAAGGTAAGGTGCCAGTTCACATTGCTTGCTGGGCTGGAGAGAAATTTGAGCTACTGGGAGAAATGTTGTGTTGGCCCTGGGGACTGCTGGGCACGGTGCTTTTGCAGCACTATTAGCTATCTATCCTGTAATGATGATATCATCTGTAAACACTTATCAAACCTATCTCCTGGCAAGCAGGATAAGAGAGAAAAGAAACAAGGGAAAATACCACTCTTTTTGCAACTCTGTGGGAGGATTTAAAGCCTTTTGGGAACCAAAAGTAGGAAATTATCACAGCTGAGAAATTGGTGTTTTAAAGGTACTCTCAGAGGACTTTGACTGCCATAGTATAATTTTAGTATTCATGGTATTAATGGAAAAATTCTAAACTGAACAGGAAATTAACTTTCTTACTTGAGGTTATGCTGCAGTGGTAAAGTGATCCTAATTATTTTTAAGACTAAATGCTATTGCTAAGGGTAAATCAGGTTTCAAAAAGAAAGAAATCAATAATACAAAGACAGATTTTGAAGATTTCAAATAATGAAACTAGGTAGAATGGTTTGTATCAAACACAGCAGAAAATCCCTTCAGTGCAACATGCATAAGGTTAAGTCTTGAGTGGATACCTCATGCATACAATTTAATGAATAAAAACCATTAAATAAGACTGGGTCAAAACATGGACAAAGGGATTATATGGAAAATCAGAGCTTTAAGAAATGGGTGGTTGTGCAGAGACATGCAATTGATCTTTTTGGTCATCTACATGACCTTTTTGCCTCCTGGACTCTGTTTCAGAAATCAGTAGAATGATTTTTTTATTAAGTTCAGTTTTCTTTTAACGCATAGCAGCAGTCACTGAAATAATAGCTTTTTTTACCCCCTACTGTACAGTTGATTGGCACATCCTTGTTTCACACATTCATTTATAAAATCTTTTAATGCTTCCTCTGATTGAGTCACAGGAAAATGATCCAAGACAAATGGGCAAACTAATCTTCAGATAGTTAGCACAGTGCCTGGCAGATGAAGAGAAAGCAAACAAACACCAAAATGTACCAGCAGAGGCACCCAACAGGAAGAGAAGACTGAAATGCAGAAAGGGCCAGTGGACTCCCACCTGAGGGCTGTGTGAAATGCTGAGTAGTCTATTACCTAGGTACTGATACCATGACAGTGCAAAAACAGTGCCAGGTAGTCTTGAATGTTCCTAAGCATGGCTACAGATGTACCCAGTTAGTTTTGTGCTCATTAGGGCTGTAGAAGAAAGGTCTTGCTGAGACAAATGCTGAAAGGGAAAGAGGAGCAAGCAAGATGTACCTAACATCTTTCATGAGGGATAACAGGATGGACTATCAAATGTTATCAACCAGCACACAAGAAAAGGGGGTCAGGGACCTCACCTATTCAGCCAAATGGAAATCAGACAGCAATCAATATCTGGA
>VYZP01032397.1:0-31906 GCA_013400635.1 Hypocryptadius cinnamomeus
AAGAAAATTGAAAAGGCATAAATAAATAAATAACCCTGTTCCTTTAATATTCTAGACTAGATCTCTATGAAGGGAAAATGAAAGGGGGAGAATGAAAAAATCATACAGTTTGTCCTGTGCAGCATAAATCTGCCATCACGTCCAGGCTTCTAGGTGGTGGGCCTGCACATGAAATGGCCTTATTTACTCTCCCACGACTTTTAAAGTGTTTTTGTTGCACAGAGCTGAAGCATTTTTTAAAGACTTTGCTTCTCAGGAATGCTCTGTAGATGGCATCGATGTGTCCTTTTCCAGGAACGGGATCGGTGATGAACAAGTGGAGTGCCATTGCCATCTGCTGGCGGAGGACGATGTTGCCTTTCAGTGGGTTGGTTTTTGTCTTTTTTTCTTTTCCCAGCTTTAAGGCAGGTGAAACGCTGCGAACAGGTGTCCTCCTCGGGTGTTTTGGTTGGTGGAGTGTGCATGTGGAGTTTCCAATTTGGATAGCTTGCTTGTACATAGAGGTCTCATTGCCTCAGATTCTCAAGCAGGAGGAGGGTTGCAGCCTGGGCTTGACATTGACGTAGCTGCTGCCATTCCACAGGATACTGAAGGTCCATCTTGGAGATGCCACAGGCACCACTATATCCACGTGGGACAGAAGTTGTAGCTTTACAATGACTCAGGAAAATGAGCTCTGCAACCTTATGCAAAACATTGCAAAAGGGACTGTACCACTCTCTGCACGAAAGAGTCGGGGTTGTGTGCAAAATGAAGATCTCTCTGAAATGCTTACACACATCCCTGTCCTCAGCAAGCTGAGCAGGCCTCATCCACTATAACACCTGTGCATTCAATGTTGTATGAAAGGGTTTCTCTGCCCAGCTTCAGTCAGTTGCATTTTTCCTCGTAGAAGAGAAGTGCACCAGTGCTCTGCTGTCTTTGCGGTGCTCCCAGAGCAGTGCTGACCTTTCTCCACTTGCAGCAGGTGTGAAAGGATCAATCCTGGCTCTTCTAACCCCAGAAAAATGAAGATACTGTTGATGTCCTTTCTCACAGTGCACTGTGAATATTCCTTTTTATCTCTGAAGGGGAAACAGTGGTAAGGGAAGCACTCAGCATGGCACAGCAGCTTGGCACAGCCAGGAGTGTAACTCTGAACTGTTTTTTCTCACAGGCACTCTTACTAAATAGATCCAGGTGTTAGCAAAAGTTGAGGGCACCTGGGTCTCCATCCCCTCCCTTATAAGTTCTAAGCTCTTTGCATTGACCATGGATGATTGCACTGGAGGCAGGTATTTGATCCTGAGCTAGGAACAGTAGGGTCCGTGAGGCACTTAGGGGATGCATGTGAACTACTCCTTTACAGCTGCAAAACTAGTCATGGTGGTGAGGGGGAGAGGTGAAATGATGCAGGGGAAGAACTGCTCACTTTCATGAAAAATACTCCTTGTCAAGACCATTAGTGTAAATTCGATGAAAATTTTCTGGGAAAATATTCCCTCTGTCTGATGTAGGGAAGACAGTGAAACAGTGGACTGAACAGTGTCCTGAAAACAAAAACCATCCTCTGTGTCTCTGCTCATCTTTTAGTATTTTTCTTTCATGCTCTTTTCCACATGTCTTTTCTGATAATCTTTGCTTTATTTCACAACAGCCCCAAAACACATCTCAAAAGCTCCATCTTTCTCTAATAAATAATTCTTACTTTCAGTCTATTCCTAACCACTAGCCAGTCAAGACTATAGTAGAACCTAGCTCCAGGTGTGCTTTCACATCTTGAATGCCATCCTTGCCTTCACAAGCCAGTGGGCAGAGAGCAACCCAGCTGTACAACATCTCTCAATCTATAAAGCAATTTGGGACAAAAACCTCTAGGTGAGTAGGAGTTTGGGAGGGGAAGACATGGAGAAGGAGCCAGATACATCAGGGAACATCCTCACTCAGCCGAGCAGAGCAGAACAGGGCAGGATGCGTGTGGGATGGCATCTGGGACTGGTGAGTCACAGCTACATGTACAAGGACCCCTAGGTAAGAGTTCTCTGAGGGAGATAGGGGCTTCTTTGTGAGAAATTACCTATGCTGTAGATGAAGACTGAATCACCATTTTTAATAGTGTTTAGCACTGAGGGACTGCATTCGCTTCCATTTTTTCTATCCTGGGCTTTGACCATCATTAGTTCAGCACAATCCCAATCAGCTTCCTCATCCCCAGTGCTCCCAATTTGCTTCAGGCAGAGCACTGCTAAGCAGAAATACTGCTGTAAGCTCTGACAAGGAAAGCCAAAGAGCAAGGATGTGGAAATTGCCTGGGGAAATGGAAAAGGAAAGATAAAGGAGTGAGGAAGAACGGCTGTTATGGTAGGGGACTGGAAATCATGTGGTCTGGATTTCTTTTTCCTGGTTTGCATTTGATTGTGAATTGTTTCATAGTCAGCCATAGCTGAATTTTCATTGCCCAGCACAGAAGATAAAATTCATGAACTTTCAGTCTTGACCTCTTCACATTACAATGTAGGAAGCTGCAAAAAAATTCCCAAATACTGGTATGTTTTGTAAAGCCCTTTAAAGGATTCACTTGAATTCAAGCAAGAGCAGCATTTGAAGCTGTATCTGTTCCCTGTGCTGCAGCCAACAGAGAGCAGCATAGTTACACACATCGTGCACTCTCCTCAATCCAATCCATACACAGTGCTTCCCTCTGACTGCTCATCCACCTGGTACTGTTTCCCCAGCCATTCATTTGGTTGTGGGTGCCAGAGTGAGTCCCAAGTGCTGCATCCACTGTCCCCTCTGTGCCAAAGAGACATGCTGGCCCCAAGCATGGGTGTCTCCCAGAGAAGAGTCCTGCATGGACAGCCAACTGCTTATTTGCTGTGGGAAGCTCTGCTTCTAAGAGGGAATTTGACTGCTCCAGGATCAGTAAGGTAGGACAAAATAGGGGAGACATTTTTCTGTTGTTGCAGGCTATGTTGCCCATCCAGCAGGTTAATCTTGCTGGTGACAGTGTGAGTAGCCACTGAGGATAATGATGTCTGCATTCCATGAGTAGGCCCTGCCAGACTTCCCTTCTGCTGGCAAGAAGCTGCACAAGCAACGCAGCGATGGGTAGGATGAGCCTGCACCTGCCTGCAATGGGAAGCAGGATTCCCAAGGCCCATGGAACCTGAATGTAAACACAGTGGAGAGGATCAATCCCAGAAGATGGTCTGGTGGGCTGAAAACAGGCCCCACAATGAGGCAGTGTCTGCACATTTCCTCCTGGGCTGGCAGGGTGATGTGGCTGTGCTGTGGAAATGTTATGCTAGAGCAGGTGCTTGATGCAGGAATATATACTGGTTTGGTGAACTGACAGGAGACTTTGAGAGGCTGGGTATCAACCACTGCAGCATCCTGCTTCAAGTGGGAAGACAGCTCAGGAACTTTCTGTCACACAGGTAGTGTTGGCACAGTGGGAATAGCAGTGTTGGCAGACCATTGTAACCAATGCCAAGTCGAGCTTTCACTAAGACTTGGTCTGGAAACAGTGATAATAACCTTCAAAGCTTGCTTGTTGGTTCACTTTAAACAAACTTGGCAGCAGACTCTGAAAATGTTTGCCACCTCTTGTATTAGGGATTTAAACTAGGTAGCATAAGGCTTTTTCTGTCATGTATTTCCCATCTGATAGAGAAAAGTCTGTCTGGGCTTCAAGCCCATTTGTAAAACGGGGGTGCCAGCACTGCCTGAGCTCTTCAAGAGTGTTGTGTGGATGAAAAGGTAGGAGCATGGGTGCTTGGATACCTGGGTGACTGAAAGGTCACATGGGGGAACATGGCATAACGGCTTAAGGAGGGAAGGGAAAGAATGCTGGTCAGAAGGTGGTACACTCTTTCTCGACCTTTGTGATAAATCAGATCTCCTGACTTGAGACCTATCAGGTGGATGTGTGAGAATTGCCTTAACAGGCTTTGGTTTTGAGGGAAAATAAAGAAAAGCCACAACTTTGCTGATATGTTATTGTGCCACACCTCATTTGCTGGTATTAGTGACTTCAGCCATACTGATACCTCTTCCCTATCTGTAAAGGTTGGGATGGGCAGGATCCACTTCCAAAGTAACAAATTCTTCCCTTGTGACTGCTGGCATAGCCTCGACAGGGAAAGGGGCTGTGTCTCTCTCTCTGCTAATGCACACACACAAGCCACAGAGAATTAGCCAGATGGTTTCACTTGAAAAAATCAAAAGCACAAAGCCATCTGCTCTCCTGTTCTGGGGATCATGAACTTGACTTCTTGTCTACTGGTATAAATTGAATTTCACAGAGTGCGGGCAACGCACGTGTGCCCCCAGTTTAGAAATCACTAGGCCCAATGAGGGCAAGAGGGCTGGAAACATCTCCATTACTTGAGTTTCCTATGGCCAGACGTTCCCAGCATGTGTTGCAGTAACCCTTCCGCTGCGAGACAAATGCCAGCCAAATAGCTATTAGCTGAGGGAGGGCAGGAGGTGCACAAGGCTAGGGGATGCCCAGCTGCCTGGAGCCTGTGTGTGACGGCAGAGGGAGTGCTCACATTGCTCTTGGAGAGGGATTTGGCTGCTGCTCTTTCCAAACAGGTACGAGGCAGGGAGAGGGCACTGCTTAGGGGATGAGTTAGACACTCCTGGAAAAAGAAGTCCTGTCCTTGAGCAGTGCCTTAGATGCTCATATGTTAGACTGAGGTGACAGAGGAATGACATTGTCACAGCAAGCAAAGGGACCACCCTACAAATGGAGATGAGGCATTTGCCTGGTTGGCACAGAGACAATTACAGTACCTATGGATCATGTACTGCAAAGGCACCCTGGACAAAAAGTCAGTGTTTAGGGTAACCCTGAATATGAAGTAAATAGAGCTTAGAAGCCAAAATCCTTCCCTCAGCACTGGCTTGAACACGCAACTTGGACCTGATTGTGTTTTACCCCTTTTGAGCTTGATTTGTGTGATTATCTCAGGAAAGAAGTCCCCTGGCTGGAACTGTTGTAGAAAGCATGGCAATCAATTCAGCATTGCAAACTAATGTTTAGTTTGTATTATTAGTGCATAATTGTTTAGTTAGCTGTTGCCAGCACTCATGTTTTGCTGTGAGGCTTGTTGTATTCACTGTGTTTGTGAAAGCCTTGCTGTTGAAGTCAAGATATTTTTTCTTTCATTGAAGCAGCATGTTTCTGGCCTTTGTGCTTTTGATGAAGAAAATGGACCTGAAAGATTACAAAGCAAGCGAATAAGTGAAAAGAACCTAACATTTATTACTTGGAAAAAACCCACAAAACTTCATGATTTTTAGCTTTGAGGGCCTGACTCCTGACTTTTTTTGTGCTGCAGTATTGGTAATGGGGCACTGAGAAAACACATTGTGAATTGTGTTGGTTTCCTAGGAAGTTAAGTGCTCTAGGAGTTGCTTTCATCCATTCAAGATTATGCAGATGTACCACATGACTCTTGTGTTCAAGAAAGATAGTTGTAAAATTTCAACTGCTAACAAGTAAGTTGAAAATTAAAGGCAGTTTCTGAAGAAAAAAAATCCAAACAAGATCCATCACAACAAGCCCTGTTCAACAAAAGCTTTAAAGCACTAGCTTACTTTTATGCAAAGAAATTGTCCTTTTATGCAAAGAAATAATCCTGCTGACTTCAGTGAATTGTGTTGTGTTCATACCCAAATGATTCTGAAGAGAAAATAGGCTGGAGGAAACAAAACTGGGAAGCGCCAGTGGACAGTTCATGAATTGGAGAAGGTAGAATTAAGCTAATAAATGATTCATTCAGAATTGTTTACCCAGCTTTAGCTAGCATCAGGAGGGAAAGAATGCAAATGGGGCTGATTATCCAGATTCACTTTGTGTCAGTGAGTTGTTCTTGGCTCAGGAACTCTTCTTATAAAGGGAACAGTTGAACACTCCATCATTTGAGAGCATTTATCACAGAATTGGACAAAAGTCTGAGAATGCACTGCAGGAAATCCTCATGGCTGAGCAAAAGGCTGAATTCCCCAGGTGCTCTCTCCTTATCTGCTATGATGTCTTGGTGTTGGTAACCAAGCAGATTACTAGCAGAATTGCCTGAATGGAATTGCACTGAGGGAATTCTCCCACAAGAGTTGAACACAATAAGAGTTGCTAATAAAGGTACTGCAAAATCCTTGTGAAATAGCTAACTCTTTCTTGCAGGGGTGGAAAAAAAACTAAACTAAAAATATCTGGTTGATTCCCTGAAAATCCTTACCTTGCTCTGCCTCAAATGAGGATTTTGGGGGCTGGATACACCCACCAGTTCTAGTGACAAGCTGCAGGAAGCTGCAGGAAACCCTGCACTGATGGTACTACTCAAGACCAGCTGAATTTCCTGTTCCTCAGTGCCACTTAACAAGCAGCCCACGCCAGTCAGGATGGAGACACAGCAGAGCAGCAGGCAGGCCTGGCTGTTTTGTAAGCTGTGGCAAACAAGGACTGTTAGTCAAAGAGAGGACAGAGTAATCTCTTTGTGTGTGAGATACCTTTAATTAGGTAGCCTCCCTGGAAAACTGACTGTGACATAGCACAACATCTGATGAGAGTCAAAATTATGAGTTGAGAGTGTATGGCAATGCTTGTAAACAGTTTCCTGGGTGTGCAGGGGTAGAGGAGGAAAAGTACCATGTGGTAACAAAGGTATTTTCAGATACTGCTATGACACTGGAGGAGAGGGCCTGGGGGGACATGGACCCTGCACCGCTGTGAGTTCAGAATAGGTTAGAAAAACAGCTTTCAGGAATGATTTTAATGTGGCTAATGCATTTGGATGGCTAGGTGATTCAGCAGGGATCTTTCAACTTTACTCCATGAGATTCTAGTAGTGTTCTGTGTGGGGCAGTGCTGTGTAACACCCATTGACTCTCATGTAATTGCAAATGGTCAAGGACTCTGCTTTACAGATGGCCCTTCTCAGCATCACTTTGGGACACGGGAGCTGATGATGCTGTAGGAGGAATGACAGCCTCTCACTCATGAGTCCTGCTGCCTTCAGTACCTTAAGTTGTCTTTGGAGGTCTCCCATCCAAGAATCCAAGTAAACGCTCCCCTGGAAGAAAAAAGGAGATTTATGGTAGTTTGGAAGCCTGAGAGAGACATCATGACTAACAAGCTAATTAGCCCCTCAAAAGCTGATAGACAAATGCAGAGGAAGAATCTCTCTGCAACCTGCAGCCTTACATTTTACACATCGCGAGGCAGCAGCTTGTCTGCAGGGGCCAGCAGAGCTTGACAGGAGAGCAGCTTCCAGTGCCTCTGCTTCCCTCTGACAGCCCGCGGGGCTCGCGGTGACAACGGAGCACCCTGTGCCATGCAGGGGACACTGCAGTCACACGGTGTCCTTTCAAACAAGATGTGTGAGGTGCACGACGGAAGGGAGCACTTGGTGCTGGAGCTAGGGTGAAGCTGGTGGAGGAGGGAGTGCTGAGGAGCACTTTGTGCCCTACATTCCTCGAGGCTCCTGCAGTACAGGCTTTAAAGAGAGAGGGAGCAGCTCACCCCACCTCCATCTGTGTGAGATAGACGGAACATAAGAAATGTTTTAAATAATTGAATAATGAAATGAATATATTAATGCTGAGAGAGCGAGAGAGGGCTGCTGGGCTGGACTTATTCAGCCAAACAGCCCCTGACAAGCCAGGAAAGAAGTAGGGTCAGCATTTGTTTCTCTGGAGGGGATTGAAGGCGGGGTACTGTGTTCAGTGGCTCTCTGCAGAGCTTGTCTTTCCTTCTCCTATTTCTTTGTTCAGTGATTCCACCTGCCTTTCTTTCTTCAGGTAGTCTTCTGTCTCACTGTCATTCTTTGCTGTCTCTAGGTCTTCTTTCTCCTCTGTTTTTTTCTCTTGCATCATCCTTCCCTTTTGCATTCTTAGCTTCCCATGGTTCTATGATGTTTAATCCTCCAAAACACAGGCAGAGTGCTCAGAGAGCATCTATCCATCTTCAAGACGTACACTCACCCTAATTCTGTAGCTACTTTATCTCTTAGAAGCATTTAATTACAGGTGAGATTAATCTACTATCCAGATACTCCACACCTCATTCAGGAGACAAGTAAACATCGTAACATCAAGTGCAATACATTTCTAGAAACACTTGGATGGCTGACAGCTGAGGTAGGCAGTCAGAACCATCAATTTGCTGATGTAGGAATGCAATTGCAGGAGTGAGTTGGGTTTGGTAAGTCAGGCAATAAATGGCACAGGAGTTTGTATTAAGAATTTTTGAATTCTAGTTCTAGTGAAAAATGTGCCATGAGGGAGCTGGCCACAAACAGCCGCTGCACATCACTCATTACACCCAGCTCTGCCAGTGCCCCTCCCTGCCTTGCAGTTGGCCCCCTTCCATCCCCACCATCCCCCCAGCTCTCCCAAATTTGGGCTCCCCACACCAGCTTTGCAGTGCCCCTCCCTCCTCTATGGCTTCCCTGCAGCCCTCTCTGCTCTCCCTGCTACTTAAGGACTTAATTCCTGGTTTTGGAGGCTGCTGACATTGCTGATGCATGCAGAGGTTTGTCAAAATGATCATTCAGATCCAGAATATTACAGGAAAACCTGCTGATTCCATCAGGTGTAACTTGAGTCATATTTCAGACCCCGAATCTAAAGTACTTAGGGAATCATCCAGCCATTTTTTGTTTGCAAATTTAAATGAAAATCATTTAGTTAGTGGCTATGCCTGCTAGAACACTTTTTTTTTTTTTTTTTCCCCTTCCTATATATTTCTGTTTTAATTATTTTGGGAGCAGAACCTTCAGAGATCTTGTAGTCCTGATTCTTACAGTCATTAGGGTCCTGTCACCTAGACTAAACAAAGACTTTATGCTTTTGTTGTGTTTTACTGAGCGTGCACGTTTGGGAGCTTTTTGTTGAAATGTTAAAATGTACAGGTTATGAATTAGGAATGGTTTCAGGAGCATGTGAGAAGGGAGTGATGGGCTGAGAGGAGCCAGGAGCTGGAGGGGCTGTTTGATATGCTGGAAAACTGATTTTCCTCTTGTGATTATGGGAAAACTTCACAGGTCTATATATGTGGGGTAGCATGTATTAATAAAAAACAAAACAAAACCAACAAACACATAAAATATACAAAATACTTATATAAAAAGTCACTGTGGAAGAGGAGCCTGTGGTATGGATCACAGAAGCAGCTGTTGAGGAGAGGAGAAGCGGGTGGAGAGAGACAGATGATTTCTTGGGTGCAGCATGCAGGGACAAGTGGGGAGGAGGAAAGCATGGGGAGTTTAAAAGTGGCAGCTCTCTCCTTCATCTGGGAAGTTATTTCTTATGCAGAGTGAATGTAACCCTCCAATGTGTCTTCCTGTTAGTGACACCCAGGAAATGTTTTATGGATGAGGCTCCATCACCTGTTGGCATGAAAAGGAGAAGGCAGAGCCACTGGTGATGGATGATCACTTGGAAACTGCACTGTGTCCTCTACACCCTCTGCCTCTCTCTCCATGCCTCTTTATCATGCATCATTGCAGTAGCGTCCACCTGAGGCTGCCAGGAAACTCCCAGTTCCTGGCTTCTCTCCCTCTTAACTTCCCAGATGTTCTGATATACTTCCCCTCTTCTGAAACTGCTTTTCTAAGTCAGAGATGTTGTCACCTAAATGGATGAACCATTAGCATTTCTGTGGGTGACAGCAAGAGAGAATTCTTCTCTGAAGACACTGTATAGAACATCTTGCATGTTAACTCTCCTTTACTCAGAGCGCATCCTGGTGTGAGTCAGGTGGTTTTGTGACATAGGGGAAAAGGAGCAGGATTTTGCAGCTTTACAGTTGTTTTATTTTGGATTGTAGTGGGTATGTGCTGCTGATTGGAAATCTTTGTGTGCAGTACTTTTGTTGGGGTTGGTTTGTTTTTGTTGAGTTTTTTCCAAATTACCATTTTTCTTTGCATCTCTCTTCTCACTACAAACTGGAGTTGCTAATGCCGTGGGAAATGGCATATAATTCCCAGACTGAGAACTGGAAAGCCTGGCTCACAAACTAGATCATGATCACAGACTAAGTAAGGAGAGACACAGAGTTTCAGAGGTGGTTGGCCAATCCCCATGATGGTACTTGATTGCTGCACAGGCCGTAAATTCAAGCACTTGTCAGAATCCCATTTAATAAAACTAATTTTACAGTTACATTTGAAAAACATAGCTAGAGCCTAAGTAGTGACTGATGTTTTAGCATGTCTGTCCTTGGATAGTGCAGTCTCAGTTAAGCTTTCCCATTCAATCCCTGGCCATCAGGTGCTCCCTTCTGTGTATGCCAAGCCCAGTTTGCAGAAGCAGGTCTCTGACTGCGAGCTGTGTTATTGCCATGCCAACCCTTCCTCTCTTCCTGAGTCCCTGAGTCCCATCTTTGTTTCTGCTTCCTGCAGGAGGTCTTGTGTTAGTTCCACATTAATCAGCAGGCACTTCAGTGCATCACTTAATCTGATCTAGGTGGTACCCAGGCTTTCCCTCTTTTCTACTTCTCTGTAATCAGGAGGGTTATTTCGGTGTGTGTGGGTCCCAGAAAAGCACAGTGCACTGGTGGTACGCTGCAGAGAGACAGCAAAACCCCGGGGCTGTTTCAAACATGCAGTTCTGGCTCCTGCTATGGTGGCAATGGTAGCATAGCTAGGCGCCTCCAAACTGTTTTTTTATCAGCCTCCTGAGGGTTTTCTTCCCTAGTTTAAGTCAGAGGAATTCAGACGATGCTGAGGGAATTGAGCTGTGCCTGGACTGCATCTAAAGGCAGGCAGTGTAATAACACCGGGCTGACACTGCCCTAAACACCTGCCCGGCTCCCATCCATTCCGCAGGCAAATGTGCACATATGGAGCACATCCAGAGCAGCGGGAGATGGATGGCGGGGGACATCGCTGTGGCACTGCCCCACCCCGAACTCCAGGATCTGTCCTGATTGCCGCCGAGCTGGGAATATGGGCTGATAATGGCTCCTCAGGAGCGACTTGCCTCCCTTGTGTGGATTTTCCCTCCTCCCCCTTCCTTCGCCTGAGTGTTTAGTTCTGAAAAGAATGATTTATCAAATCATTTTTATTCAGCTTTAGAGGAGGAAGAAGAAGGATGGTAGGGGAAAAAAAAGACCCTTTGCTGTTTTAATTGCTTTGCGTCGTACTTGTGAGAGTGGAGCCGGGCTTATCAAAGCCGGCGCAGCTGAGTCCCTGCCTGTCGCTAATGAGAGCTGCCACGTGAGCAGCCAGGCTCCTCCGATGGACCAGATAGTGCCTCCAACCAAGCAGGGACTGGAACATTTAGCAAGTTAATTTAAACGAGGAGCTGGAAACTTTAAACAAGAGGCTGGGGGAGATGGTATTACAAAGATTTTGGAAGCAAATTTGAGGGGTTATTTGTCTTAAAAACCAAAACAAAATGAGACATGCAGTCTAGGATGCTGTTTGGCTTGATTTTTTTTTTTCCTGATTATTAATTTCTGAGGCAGGTGTCAGGGTCCAAGAAAAAGGATATTTTTCCCTTGACTGAATGACTCTCAAGGAACCAGCCGAATTCCTGGTGCTCATTCATTTTTCTTTGTGCCTGAGGGTGTCTTTTAAGAACAGAGCTGTGTGCTGCAGTGGCTCCAGAGTGCTGCCATGGAGTGCAGTGAGATCTGGCCACAGGGTTGTGAGCACTGTGGTTCTTGGCCAGGGAGCTGCTAAAATTGGTGGTCACCGGGTGCCAGCTCCTCCTTTGGGAAGAACTGCCAGGGTTTCCAGGGTGCTGTGCAAATTGCCTGGCTTTGCACTGCTCAGTTCCCCTGCAGCCCCCACAGCTCTCCTGCCACACACTGCCCAAGCAGCTCTGCAGCACCACAGGAGCAATCCCAGTTGTCCATGTCTTTCTGCTGAGTCCTAATCTCTGGGCACAATTTCCTTTCATTTCCCTTCAGTTTAGACCCTCTGTAAGATACCTTGTGAAAGGTGATCATTTATNCCAGTTGTCCATGTTTTTTGCTGAGTCCTAATTCCTGGGCACAATTTCCTTTCATTTCCCTTTCAGTTTAGACCCTCTGTAAGATACCTTGTGAAAGGTGATCATTTATAGCAGCATTGATGTTCTCAGGTTTATCACAACATCTCCAGTTATTTAGGGTTAGAATCCCCACACAGCTTTGCTATTCATTTCACTTGTGCCTTTCAGGACATCAATAGCTGATCTTCATGTCTCTGTACCAAAAAGCCACTTTCAATACACATGCCACATCTTGAGCAGCATGCATTAACACCAGTAATCCCTTTATTGAATCAGATGTTGGATCAGGATTCTGTGGTCCTTTTTCACTTGATTTTTTTTTTTTTTTTTAATGATCCTGATAATTTGGGTAGGAGTCTAGTATAGCGCTGAATGAACTGTATCCTAGGCTGGTACTCATCAATGAGATAACTGATCCCCAGCACTGGGTTCAGCTCAGTGATAGAAATAAAGGAAACCTAGGATGTGAAGGAGGAGATTAATTTCTCATATCTTTTTCAATAAATTTGATCATGTCTCTTTTGGCTGTCATCACACTTAGGCTTCAAATTTTTAATTAAAAACTCCATAGCTGAAATTACTGTAATACAGTAAAAACGAGGACTGAATTCTACCTATTTGTCAGTTTTCTCATATGGAGAAACAATGTTGCCTCTTTTAAATATCAAACGTGAATAAAATATGCTGGGTTTTTCTTTTTTTAATCTTAACTTTAAAAAAATAGTTTCATAAAAAGCTCTCTTGAAAGCAATGATGGGACAATCTATTATTAAAAGAAACAAATCAATATTAATGCAATTTGATGGCTGAGATTTGCTTGAGTAGTATTTTATATTCATGTGTATGCTGTTAACTCTGCCTTATTAGATATGTGCAACATGGGTGAGTTAAGGTTGCTGTGGGAACCATCATTTTTTACATTTCCTGGCTTTAATGCAGGTAAAGTCAAGCCAAGCTACCTTGCATTAATATCATGTAATTTCTTTGATTGAGGAAAGAGTGTTGGAGTATTTTATTGTCTGTGTCCCTGCATTCAGTTGCATGTTCAACCAACATGAGTTTGATTCCTAGCCCCACACTAAAGAATTAGAACAGTAGAATTGGGGCTTGCTTTCAGAAAAGATCAACAGCTCCAAATGGCACCACAGTCCACAGACTTTAAGGCTTTTCCCATCATGTACTGCTCTCCAGGTGCCTGTGTGTGCCCTGTGACCGTGGCACGCACTCCCATCCTGTCACACAGCAGGAACCAGGGGGCAGAAATAGATTTAGGGTCTGGGATTCAATACCTTAGGCGAGCCTTTTTCTCAGATGTGACCCTTCCAGAAACACAAAGGTTCCATAAGAAAAGGCTGAAATTACCAAATCATATGTAGGGTAATGCCACAAATTCTCCTAGTTCTGCTGCTGTGCCCTTCTTCTTCCTTCTTGACATGTTCTGATACTCCGGGCACATCACAAAGTGAATGAGATGCTGGTTTGAGATTTTGCCACGCTCTTTGCAGTTCAAATATGTTTTCCTTCTACTGTGCCTACTCCTAAGCATCAGGCAGCTTGATAATGTCCACCTCTTCTTCAGAATGAGGGAAATTGCCTATTACTAAATATCTGCAACTGGCAGCACAAGTGCCTGTAGCCACATTGGCTGTGGGCTCTTTACGGTCAATGGAGAGATTGCCAGGATTAGGAAGCAGTTTATCTGATGTTTCCACAATAGAAGGGGATGCTAATCAGGCTTTGGAAGTCCATATGAAGTGTTAGGGGTGTGCACTAACTGGAGTGGAGCCTCCTGCATTAAACATGACCAAATTTAGCCCTAGTATATGTACAAGTAAGTAGCAGTAATATGCAAAGGCATCCAGCCAAGACTAAAACAACCTAACTGTATGCTAGGCTAGTGTATTGCTTGGCTACTTAACCCTGGAGAGGAAAAAGCCTCCAAGAGCATACCTGGCGTGTTTTGCTATGAAGACACTGCTTCTAGTATGGAAACTGGCTTGCAGATCTTGGCAAAGCTCTGCTTTATACCATAGAGAAATAGCCTCAGACTTGTCTCTCTTGCAACAATCTGTGTTTTAGAAAGACATCTTCAGACCAATCACTCTCATCCTTTCAGTCCAAGAAGAAATTTCCTTGGGATGGAAGTAGTTAATAAAAGTTAAGTAAGGGGACAGAAAAAAAATACCATGTGACTGAGATGGCCAATTAGACATTATGAATATTCAGAATTCTCTAATCGAATGAAAGCTCATTACAAACACCCAGACTGCAATTTGCCCATGTAAAATATTCATTGAACAATTTTGCATAAATAAATAATAAACAATAATAAATGCATAAAAGTTTGTTCATAGACCATCTATCAGCAAGGGAAAAAAAAGAGACAGAATCTGTTAAATAAATTGTATTTAATGAGTAATCTGCCCACTGCTTGTTTTGAGCTCTCCCGTGGTAGTTCTGCTGTGGAGAGCTGACATGAGCATCTCTCTTCTGGGAAGGATGTGAAATAGGGCTGCTTGGAGAAGATAAAAACACCAAGATACCTCGATGTTAAGGGAGCAGGGTCTCTAAGATTGGGACTTAGTTTATCACAGGTATAACAGGGTCTGAGAGTTCTGAACCTGTGAGCTGAAGAAAATGACTGGATTTGAAGAAGATTCAAACCAATTTCCATTTAAGCATAAGAGCATTTCCATTTAAGAGCTTCCTTGCATGTCCAGCCAACCAAGGTTTACAAAACCCCTCCTGGTACAAAGGATGTGTTCAGTGTCACAAGTCATTGTAGGGTAATGCAGAAAGAGAACAAAGTTAAAACTATGGTGTGTGTGTGTATGAGGTGCAAGGGAATGCATTTTGCTGGACGCATGCAAACAGACTGTACACAAACACAAAAAGGTCAGAGCTGTCCCAGAGCTGCATATGGAATAATTGCAAATGACTGCATGTGCTTTGCCTACCTGTTTGGTTAACAGTGCCAGGGAAGGGGACTGGGAGAGAAATCAAAGGGCTACTTCAGTAAAATGTGAAAACCAAAATCCACAGTTGTAAGGAGAGAAATGCCAGGCAAGAGTGCTAAGCTGTGATTGGAGATGGTTACAAGTGAAAAGGTCTTATGCCTCATCCAGTCTCAAATCACACTGTGTTGGGGCCCATCTGTGGAGAATCTGGCTCTGGGGAATTTGTCTGTGAGACAGCCTGACCTATTAAGTGTGAACTGTTCCTCAGGGTAGGAACCACCGTTTTTGTGGTTTGTTTGCACGCAGTAGCAGAAAAGCAACCCATTCCCCAGCTATGCCCCATCATAAGAGCAATGAATGGGACGTTTGTGGGAATATGTTGTTTGCCTCCTGGCAGGTGGAAAAAAGACATGAGAAGTCATATTGCCCCCTACTTCCCATTCTGTTAAAGTGATCACTCGCCCATGGTAAACCTTTGCACACCCACACAGTAATTACCTGACAAGTATCCCAAGTATCCACCCACACAGTAAATTGCATGGCAACTTTCCTGTAACTGCATGATGGTTACCTGGTCCTTCATGCTGCCAGATAATTAGAACCTGAAAGAGTTTTGTAAAGGTTAATTTATGTGAGACTGATCACACCCTCTTTTTATACCCTGAGGTCAGGACTTCCACTTTCAAATATGGAACTTGTGCTCTTCTCTGGGTGTCACCACTTCACCCTTGGGAGGGATTGGATGTCCCTGTAGATCAGGGTAGAGAAGGCAGCTGGGGCTGGGTAGGCTTCTGTCTGTTGTCAACCCCCATATGCCCAGTCCCCAGAAGATAAATGTGTGATGCTGTCACAACCACAGGAGTCTAATAGGAGGCTCCCTAACAGCTGTGGTACCCAGGAGCTGAGCTTAGAGCTGCACAGGCACCTGCGATTCTCCATGGAGGACTAACCACAGTAAGCTGCCCTCCCCGTTCTCCCTGACAGAGGTAATCACTGCTCTCTGCTGACCAGCCTGTATGGGGGAATTAACATTGGAAAAGAAAAGAGAAAAACAAAACCAGCTCTAATCCTTATGCCCCCCTTCTCACCCACCAGTGAAATCTCACATGGGGATTTTCTTTTAAAGGGGGTTATCATGTGTGTTTCAGTCTGGATTCTGAGCTTTCCTGGCTGGATTGTGCTCTGTTAGAAAGAATCTCTTCTTTTCTAGCTGGTTGCAAATCCCTACCTTGTTATCACAAGACAGTTAACTATCTAATCACACAGTTTTATTGCATGCTTAGCCCTGAAACACACCACACTGCCAGATGCTGTAGCAGACTGTATTAGGGAAATAATAACAAGGCAATTCAGAAGGCTTGTCTCATAGCTGCTGGGTAATTTAGTGACCAGGCTGTTCTGTAATTTTGTTGTCACTGTGGCTCTGTGGGTTTGGCTGGGAAGAACCGTTTCAGCATGTATTGTTTGCTGTGACAGACTGCATGTTGTAGAGCAGCATCACATGGGAAGAACTGGTACATGTGACAATCATGGGAGTCTGCCTGTTTCTGTTTATGGTTAGTCAGGGTGGAACTGTGTAAGGGGACTTGTACTTTCTGACTTGTTCACTGAAAAAACCAAAATGGTGGCAGAAGACTATTTTTCTCCTCGCTCTCTGAAGCTGGTCTCTTCAGGGGAGGGAATCAAAATAAACAGTGTGAGGATAATGGAATATATGTGATGGGAACTCTTTATCTGGGCAGGGCAAAAATTTACCCCCTGGGGCTCTGGGTGATTAGCACTTCTGCAAGTACCAGGATTTGTTAAAAAGAGGAAGACGGAGAATATATTAAACCATCTGTTTCCCTCTTGCAGTACACTGTAGGGCTGGAACAGAGATTACTGTGTCTCCTTGTTCATCACTCCTGCCTAACCATGAGAGATGGAAGATTGAGTATTGTCAAGAGACATTTAAAGACAAGTGACATTCAGCAGAAGCCTCAGTAAATTCATATTTATTAGCAAAGGAGGTATAGCAGTGTGCAAGAGATGTGCAAGCAAGACATTTTCATTCCATCAGTCCTTTTCTTTGTGCTCTGTGCTTCAGCATGAGCTCAGACATGGCCATCAGCTATCTCTGTCTGTCTGGGCAGGGTTTAGGTTTGAACCATCTCTCTTCTCCTCTCAGACTGATTCCTTCTCTCTCAGTAGCAGCACAACACAGACCAAGCCTGAGCAATACTGTGAGGCACCTGAAGGTGAGGATGGTAAATGGAGTGTTCAGGTTCAAGGGTGAGCTTGAGTCTTCAGCTACAGCATGATGGTGTAAGTGTGCCTCCTGGGGACCTGGGCAAATGGAGTGGAGGAGAGACATTCACATAGGAAGAACCAGAAAGCAAAATGTGTTTATGGCGATGTGACAGCAAACCTGACTTTGTGAGAGCATGTGTGCATGTGGTGGTGTACGACGGTCTGGGACTGGGCACCTGTGTGTAAGTAGGTGTGAGTGATGCAGGCATGGAATGTAAATTTGATACTGTGCAGGGACACAGAGACTGTACATATCCTGTGCTTCTCCCCAGAGCCCAGGAGTTAATCTAAAAAGGCCTGTACTTATGGGGGCTAGGGCAAATGTAGGTAAGTGGGAACTCACCCACTGCAGCCTGGTCCTGCATGAGATGAAGGTAACATTGAGAAAAGGTGCAGGTGCTACTAACGGCTCATCAATCCCAGTGACTCTTGAGGGTTTTTTCCATCTCTGAGTTTTAGCGACAGGGAAGGAGGGAGACATCATTCTGGAGACTGTTGTTCATCAAGAACTGTTCTATTGCACAGTGCAAAGGAACACAAAAGCAGTGTAAGTGTGAGGTGCATATTGAAAACAAAACCAATGGCAACAGCTGGGACCTTTGACCAAAGAGACTGTTAGGAAGAATTTTATTCAGGCAGGTAGATGGGAATGACTTTATCAAAGATGTGAAGAGGTCTTGAGCTGCCTGGGTAAATCCATTTCACTGAGAACTGAGGTCGATGGCATTACTCCCCCTCACTCTCCTGTGATTCATGAGAGAAAGCTGAGCTCTAATGCCTTTTATGAAAAATGGTGGTTGTTTGCTTGAAAAGAATTATAGGGGCCTGTTCTCGCCTTTCTGATGTCTCACCTTCTTGTGGGATGTGCACTGGACAGTCTCCTGTTGTTCCTGTTATGGGCTAAGGCCTTTTTTCCCTCTCATATAAGCTGAATAGTCAAACCTAGGAAAAAAAATGCCAACCCACCTTTACAGAGTCCACCAGCCCAGGAAGCAGCACACAGCAGTCAGCAGAGGCTCAGCCCTCGTGGTGAGCAGAAGGCAGAAAAAAACAAGGGGAATATGTTCAAAGTGACTACAAATACAAGTTCCCTCAGCTTTATTAAGCAGCCCTGAAAGAAGCATCTGCTTTGCAGGACCTAATCTACTCCTAAAATTACTAGAAGGGTCATAGCTTAGGTGCATATTTTTCTCTCTATTTTCACATTTTCTTCATCTGGACAATGAGAGAAAGTAAAGGCATCAGACCAGTCCTCCAAAATTGTCCAGGTGTCAGATGAGGAGTATGTGTGTTCAAAGGGGATTGGATCTTGAAGGTAAATACTATATGGACTGGGAAGAATGGAGATAGCAGTACGAAACTTCCCACTTTTCACAAAGGATGTTGACTGCCTGATTGTTAAGTGTAAACCAGAGGAGAGGTACAAGAACAAAGGGGTGGCAATTAAGAAGTTGTTTGGCATTTGAGATATGAAGGTTCAATTTCCTGCTCTCAGATACAGCCTGTGGGATGTGGGACAAGTCATTTAGTCCTCTACTGCCCAAGTTCACCATTGAGATACAGCAATGGCATCTGCTTTACAGGAGCATGAAGAATGCAAATACTCTACCACAGGGCACTGAGATATCACAGAAACAAAGCAAGAAAACACAAGTACCTAAAATGTAATATGTCTGTAGTTCACTGCATCAGTGTCAAGTGTAGCTACTAAAGTGTGGGCACTTAAACAGGAGCTGTTTCTTGCTCAGTGCTTTGACAGTGGCTAGCAAATTACAGACTATTCTCTGTTGGTTCCTTGATGTTACCACATTCTTAAATAATCATTCACAGAAATTCCTCTGGTAAAAGTGAATGAGCTTGAATTTCTCTACTTCAGCTGCCAGGACACAGTTTGGCCTACTCTGTGAAGTGCCCCTTAGGGGGGCAATGGAGCACAAATTCTGTGCACGCACATCCACAGAGTTAAGGAATTCACACTTTTTTATTGGTGAGACTGCTGCTTGAAGCTGAAATGAGGTGCTATGTCACCATGCCACTTTTTTATTGTGGAGATAACTATGCTCTTACTTTTTGGAGAAAACAGCTCCATTCAGAGAGCTCTGATGATCTCAGCAAGTGCTGCCACTACTGCTGAGTTTCTGCAATCACCCACTGATTTAGGTGATGTTTCTTTGCTGGAAAACACAGTACAACCTATCAGCTGGTTGGACCCATCTTGCTTCTGGTGACACCTTCTGCATCATGACTCCCAGTGAGCTCAGCAAGAGAGGGGATGCCTGATGGGCAAGTCAGTAGAAAGTTGTCTCCTGGCCAGCAGCAACTGCTTTATCACAGCAACGTGGGCACAGCTGGGGATGTACTGTAGCTCCCTGCACGTTGCAAGGCCATGTGGTGCTCTCTCAGGATTTAATAGGCTGCTGGAGTCATGGAGAGATAAGAACAAGTAGTGTTCTCTCAGCCTGTCCCCTGCTTCCTCCACCTGTGTCCCCTGTGCTTTCTTACAGTGGTGCTGCCACTTGTATGCATGCCTTTTGAACCTCCTGCCCTTTTCCTTTCAAGTCCCCCATCATAGGATCAATCTGTCACATAAATGTGGATCCAATATGAGGTGATACAGAGACCTGTCTTCATATTGAAAATGAGAATAGGTGCACTCATAAAAGCATTGTGCCATCATCATTGTACCCTCTGGTCTGAGTTTGGGACAAACAAGCTGTGACAGTGCTGCAAGGTAGGAGCTGGTTGTGCTGCTGGATGGTCAGGGTAGAGAATTTTAAATCCCTGTTAGCATGCAGAGATCTGATAGGGAAAGTTTGGGAAGAATAAGATGAATTTCCCTGGTTCTTTTATCACACCAACAGTCACTTCTCTAAGTTTTTTTTATTCATATCTTGAAAATTCTCATATGAGAATAGCACAGAAAGCAAAGAGTTTCAATCTTTGCTCTACTTCTCCCAGGCAACAGTAAGTTCCACATGCTAGTAAGTATGCACACTATGATGTACATGTGCAATTCATGCAACTACATTGAGTGCTTTCTCATTTCTTCTATTTCGGATCATTGAACAGCTGCATGTGATTCATGCTTCAGGTGCTAGAGGTAGTCCTCGTTTTTAAGTGGAAATGGCAAAACTCAAATAGCATGTCCCTAGTGGCTTAGCAGTAGAGAAGGACAGTATTCCCTTCTCAGATGTCAGAGTATTTAAGACTGCTTCCCTGTTATGCACCTGCAGTCAGAAATAGACCTCTGTGTCTGTCTTCTTCTCCCGAGCTCTCCCTCCTTCCCTCTTTATAGCTCTAATAGCTTCAGTGGGTTTTGAATTCAAGCTTTCATTATCCCATGACCAAACCTCTGCAGATAGCACAGAGAATTGGTTTCCATGCCTGAGGTGCCGGCTTTCAGCAAGCACGCTGATGCATTGTGTTCAGGGAAGAAATAGCCCAGACTAAAACTAACTTGGGGGTATCAGCTGACTCCAGGGTTTCTGGGGAGGAGGCAAGTAGGGCTGGTGGCAGCTCTGATTAGTTATCCTGCTGGATCTCAAACTGGTTTGAGGATTGAGAATTTACTGGGAACTGGGCTTTGTGCAAATTAAACTAGATGCTAGGCCAGTTTCAGGATTACTGGTGAGCTGAATAAATTGTGTTGCAGTGGCTGCAAGTGGGCACATAATTCTAAATGTTTGGTGCACAGTTGTTAAAAGCAGCAGCAATAAAACACACCAGCAAGATGAGGAAAGATTTTGGAGGGAAATTGGATGGCATTTTGTGAATTCAGGCCGCTGCATCCAGCTGTGTGACACACACATGACCCAGAGCTGACGGACATGTAGCCCTGCCTGGCAAGCAAGACAGCACACATGTGCTCCTTGTGTCTCTCCAGGTAGCTTTCCCTGTATTATTGCTCCTGCAGGGCAAGTGGGGTCCTCAGTGACCCCTGCTGTATTTTGTGGTTGGTTGTGCTGGGGAGAGCATCCTGGATGGATGGATTAGCAAAGCTTTTTCCCACGGATTGCCTTGCCATAGAACCAGTCTGTATCCATGGCAGGTTTACTCTACTATCAAGCCCGCAGGAGACCTGTGTGACCACTTAGACTATAAATCTGCTCTTTTAATACATTTATTCCTCAGCTAGTCATTTCTCTCCTGTGATGTTTCTCATCTCTTTTCTGCGCTGTTCTGCTTTGAAGGTGCCATTAGTCCTGACTTTCCCCCTCCTCTCCCTCCCCACTTCTTTCTTTCCCCCTGTTTTTCTGCTATGTCGACAGAGTTGCCTGAGTGGTTTGATCACCAGGCTGGAGTTTTGGTCCTTCCACAGAGTGTACACATTGCTTTTCCTTTCCTCCTTACCCGCCATCTCATTCTGAGAAACTTGTGTAGGCATAAAAGAGAGCACTAGCATTAGACAGAAGCATTTTACATCTATTTATTATCCAGCTTTGCTGCAGACCTCTTTTTGTTTCTCTTTCAGTAATGAAATATGTGTCTATTTCTTTTTTCTACCAGCTTGTCATATTTTGCATCTTATTGAGCTCCTATGAGCGAAGTGAAATGCCCTCATGCTGGCCAGCAGGAGCAAGGGAGAGTGCTGTATTTATGGCTGGGGACCAGGGAGGTGTTAGGAAGAATCCTCCACAGGATGATGCTGGTACCTTTACACTGATAAAAATTTATAATAGATTTTTTTCCTAGAATCAAAGTGATGGTTTGGATCTCTAGAGAAAATATATAAGCCTAGTGGCCTGTAATGTCTTCTGCCTCTTCAAAACACTCTGGTGATAGGATTTCACATCCCACCTATCCTCTAGGTGTCGGGGGCTCTGTGTGGCAAGAGAACAGAGATATCTTGCTGCTTAGGGTTTGCACATTTAATCCAGCTGAATAAGAGAGTTAACTTGCTGCAAATATTGTGTGTGTGTGTGTACAGGTGGCCCACAGAGGGGTTCATACACAGGTACACACACGAGTCACAGGCACAAAAACAATACACACATATGCAGAGTGAGGAGAAATTACTTAAAGGGAATTACCTGGTCCTACTGGGAGACTCTGAGATAAGATGAAGAACAAAGCATGTCTCCTGTGCCTGCTAGTGGAGCCAATATTATCTAGGGAGAGAGGGGAGGTGGCAGCCACATGTTGTCAATGATGGTGAAGCAGATTGCTTTGAAACCAGAGCTCTGCTGGGGCTAAGTCAGCTTGAGCCCACTGAAGAACCCCTGCTGCACTGTGAACCTCTCTCCTCAATGCAGGACACTGCATAAACCCACCATCTGTCCTGCTGCAATGTGTTTTTAACAGCATCAAGTTCCACTGTGAATTTGTAGCCTTGGCATGCCTTGCTAGTTGTTGTTTTCCTTTCAGGTAATATAGCAAAAGGATATTTCCTCCATGTTCTCTGTTGCTGGCCTTGGTTTGGATACGACATTCACACCATTTGGAAAGGAATGAGAGGAGGAGTAATTTTTGAGTTTCACTGCTGCTCTTTTTTTTCAGCAGGTGCTGGGGGGTTGGCATACCTGGATCACTGTGTTCAGGAGTGAGTTACTGGTCTAATAACACACTCTTTGGCATTGGCCAGAGGAAGCCATTTCAGTAAAGCAGAGAATGGCAGTCATTGTACGCAGGGAAAGCTGTAAATTGCAGCATTTCTTGAAGGAGCAGTGAGACCTCCGGGCTGAACTGGCAGAGCAGCATTTTGCAGGAGCTGATGGCTTTCAGCAGCAAGTCTCAGCTTTTGACTTAATGGGCCACAGGACAGATTGTACACAGGAGAACATGATTCTGGAATCATGGAGCCAGAATTAGTAAGCATGTCCTTCTGGGCTCTAAAAACCTGCTTTGCAAATTTTAGTTTCTCTCTCATGAAATATGCTGTATCTTTTTTCCCTGTAATTGTTGGGAGGCAAAAATAAATGTCATATACATTGCACAAGGAATGGGAAAAGAAATCTTTTTTTGTATGACGCAGATGTCTTCCCCCTTCTTCTTGTATGCAAAGTCTACTATTTTTTGTCATTCAAGCTGGGCAAAACTGCACTTCTGCCTTTCAGAATAAGATATGGCTGTCATGTCTAGCCAGCCTGGCTGGATACATTGAGCAGATATAGACAGCTTGAATTCTCCCTAAAGTCTTGTGTTTCTCCATACCTGACTCAAAACTTTAAAAAGTTCATATCTAAAAGTGATTAACAAAAGCTCCTAGATAGAACTGAGAGTGTTCAAATTTGGCATTTAGTCAATGAATTTTGGATCTCAAGACCAATTCAGGTCTTGACTATCCCCACATACCTGGCCAAAGTAACTGAGAAAGGGAAGGTTAGCCTAAGAGAAAGAAGTGATTTCTACTCCTGTGTTTGTTTGGAGAATATTCTAAAAGCAAGGAGTTACTAAAGCATTGTAAACAGGGATAGCTCTTTCTTTTTAAATGTCTGGAAACCACATCCTGCCATAAATTCATTATATTCAGCCTCTCAGATACTCTTTCTCATTAGCAGATCTCAGGCCTCAGCTGCAAATGTAATGCCCACATCTGTAAAAAGCTAAGCAGCCCATCTGTATTTACAAGCTGGTATCTGCACTTTCATCTCTGTTGTATAGCCTTGATATAATTTCTAGGTGGTCTGTGCCAGCCTGCTGCAGCTGTGTCCAGGCATCCTGGGTTCATATATTTATAGGCTTCTTTTGGCTTGCATAGGCTATTTGCCTAATTTATTTGTCCTGCCCTTGCCCTGTGTGGTGTACTTTCTGTTCTTTCCACAGAAACTGAGCCTTATGCTTTGATTGCTGCAAGCCCTGGAGCCAGTCCTCACTGCTCCAAAGCTAAAGCCCACCTTTTACCAGAGCTCTGGCTTGGAAGGGAGGGGGAGTTTACAGATCCCTCCCTCAGGGGCCCGTGTCACTTAAAGCAAAGTTATATACAACTCTAAACATTCAAAATTCACAGAAACTCTTTCCCTTTACCAGTACTGCTGTATAATTCGTTATATACTGCAAAATAACACATGCTCCACTACCTTTCCCTGCTGGCATCCAAGGGAAAATTGACCCTGTGCCCATCTCAGAAGTTGTGCAGCCCTTCTGTTTTCACAGAAAGCCTTCCTCTCCAAATGTCCAGGGAAATACTGCTGTTTTTGTAATAACTGGTCACATCTGCAGTATGTCCCCATTGCTGCCCCACCAATTCTTGTGCTCTTTTTTTTTTCTTGCTTTGCTTTAGTGCTCCATTTGAGAGGACACCATGAAAATTTACAGGCCTTTTTTTGTTATCATTGTCACCTTCTGTGAATTTTAGTTCAATTTAGATACAGAAAAACCCATAACCAAACAAATCAGAGAACGTTTCAGAGCCTCTCATTAAAACAAAGCTTGAAGTTTCTACTAATAGAAACTCAAGCTCCCGGTATCAAGCAGAGTTCATAAGCTTCACACTGACAAATTACCCATATATTTGATGCAACTGGCATGTATGCACCTCATCATCCACTGGCACATGTATTACTTGATTTGTATTGCAAATATTGCTTGGAACTCCCAGAAACAGACGAGTGTGTACACACTGGGTGCAAATGCAAATAGCATCCCTTCGAGAGATGACCACCAAGCTGCCTGTGGTCATGGAAACCACTTCTGTCTTCCCTCCCTTTGCAGCACAGAGGGACTGGAACAGTTTGTTCTCTCAATAGCTGTCTTGTGCACAATCTGAGAGCTCCTGTGCAGCTGAATGTGCCTTGCCTTTATGCTCTGCCGTGCTTCCAGCGAAAGGCCACATCCAGTTAACAGTCTTCCCCACACCCCACCAATGCCCCTTCAAAGAGAAAATTAGATCAAAGTTTTATCAGTTCACTGTGTTTGAGAGTAACACATGCCAGGATTAATAGTGCTCAATTTTTCAGAAATATTAAAATTTGCTCTCTATTGTCAGGACAATAAATCTTTTACCCTGCAAGTTCCTCTCGCTCTGAGGATGACCGAGCGATTACTGACCCCAATTACACAATTAAATCTTTGAAATAATACTGTTTGATATTAAACAATTACATTTCTCATAAGAAAATATCACCATTCTCTTGCCAGCTAAGAGGGTATTAATAATGCATCTACACAGATTCCATTGTGTATTAATAGAGAATGTCTACAAAACCTTATAGGATGTTCATATTGCATGTACCCTCAAAGCCCTATAGGATGCTAAGACAAAAATATAATGCAAATATAATGTGAATCCAGAGCATGGCAGTGGTATTCCCTGTCCATTCTAGTCTCCAAGGCAGAAGAATATCATAGGGAGACTTGGAAAAAATTCAGATTTGAGCAGCAGGAGCAGCCAGATGGTTGAAAGATTGATTTGAGGGACAAGGGGAACAGCAGTGCTTGGATTGTTGAAGTCTAAGATGTGTGAGTTGTGACTATCAAAAGTTGTGTTTGACACCCACCAAGAACCAGAGGTTTTTGGCACTGACCTTGGTGGGACTTGGATTGGAGGGTGTGAGAATTTAAAGGGGACGCATGGGTCAAATGGAAACATGGAAGGTGTTGGTATGCTGAGCTACAAGGTAGTATGAAACCCTCGATTAACCTGCAAAACACAAGTATGTCAGGTTATTTCCATCCCTACATGTAATAAATAAAAGCTATAAAATTGCACTGAGAAATGTGCAGTTTTAAGGAAAGGAAAAGGAAAGATGGGAACTGCCCGGGAGAACTTAGATACTGAGAGCTGAAATACGTGAAGTCCTGAAAAGATTAAGTAGGAGTCTCACAGCTTGCAATTGTTAAAACCAGTCTGGCCTAGACTGTAGGAAAAAAGAGCTGAAGAGAATTATATGGTCCTGGCTCCACTGGTGCTGGACTAGGTGACACAAATGGTCACTTCTGTCTGTGCTATCCCTGATTGTGTCATGACTGCACGTGCTTACAAGAGCTTGTAAGAGTGTATGCTGGCTAAGAGCATCCACTGTCACAGCAATATTTACTTTCCAGCTGCTCTGGAATGCTGAAATATGTGAGTCTTCATTGTTGAACTTGATTTAAAAATAAGCAACTCCTGCTGCATGTTGTCAGATGATGGTGATGTTTCTCCATAGTTCCCTGCCACAAGCCAATAATTCAAAACTACCAAGTGGAGGTTACATAGTAATTATGCAAAGATGCCTTTTACTATTCACACTGGTTTTTGAGCACTGCAAGCAGAGAAACTTCTCTCTTTATTGCCAAACAGTATATTTTGTTTCATCAAAGGAAAGATCCCATATGGAGCAGGTAACCTTCTGTTACCACGGAGTTGGTGTCACCTGTGTGAGTGAGCCTGGCTGTATGGCACTTTCTGTCCCTCAGGTTTTTTCATGGCAGCACAGGCTGGAGCCAGCAGTGACTGGCTCAGTGTGCCCAGCAGTGATGGTCACTCTTTCTGGTTGGATGGTGGTTATCCCAGTGCCCTGTGCTCCGTGGACACTTCTGAGACAGGCAGCACACAATGTATTTAGTATGCAGCATGGTTTGCATGAGAGAGTGACTCAGGGAGAGCATAACCCCTGACCAGGAGAGCTGGAAAAGCAAAACAAACCAGTAAAAAAAAATACCCCAAAACTAAACAAATGTTCAGTCAGGTCTCCCAGGAACAGACTGGGGCACTGTGTAACAAAAGAACTATTTGCCTCAAGTATAAAATACTCCTTTTGTGGTCTCTTCTGTGTGTATTGTAGTGAATATATTGACTGGCAGGAATGTTCATGGGAACAGTGAATTTTATGTAAATATTAGAGACTATTTGCAGGAAGCAAAATTTGAACTCATAAAAGTAGTATTCTCTGTGGATACCTGATCCTAAAGGTTAGTCAGAAAACAGAAACATCCAATGGGATTTACTGCATATATTTAACAAAAGTGTATCTAACCCAGCTTTGATTTTGAATATCGACTATCCAGGGACAGTTTGTGGACAAACAATATGCTGAGAATTATTTACTGAGACAAGTCAGCAAATAATTGCAAATGACAAATAAATTTGAGAAAATTACAAACTGCTTATGGACAATTCATGAACAGAAGCAAGGCAAAATTAATCAGATAAATTATTCACAATGAATGAATCTCTCAGCTCTAATTAAAACTCTGTAGCATATTAATAATACATGCCCAGAGAACCACAAACAGAATCATATAACCGAAAGGATCCATCTGTATCTGCATCATAAACCTTCCCATCCTATAAAAGCATGTTGCTGTATCTTCCTTGCTGTAACATTCTCAGAGCCTTTTTGTGTTTGCATGGTTTGGTTCTGGTTGCAGCTGATAGAAACCCTCTCTGCACACCGTGTATGTGCTTAGTGTGGCATGTTTCCTCACTGATGTTTGTGGTGTATGGGATCATTCCTTCCCAGTTTGTTTTTTGGGGTTTTTTTTGTTACTGCTTTTCCAGCCCCAGAAGAATTCCCACAGAATATGCAAAGTATTACCTGAACTTATCTGAAATTGTTAAGGCTTTTCTTTCATGAATGTTGCAAATGGTTCTTTTCTAAGATACAGGTACAAGCAAAGACCTAAGGGTTTAATCCTGAAAATGCCCAGAAGTGGAAACCATGCTGGCTCTCCCAGCCCAAGGCTCTCCCCAGCACTGCCAGCACTGCCAGTGCTCCCTCTCCTGCCCCTTGTACTGCAGCTGGGGACCCCCTGTACATAACTTTGCCATAACCTGGTGTGTGCTGCTTGCTTGGAGGAAGCCTTATCCTAAATATGAGTATTTTGAGGAGCTTGGTCACTGTGTGTAGCAGGAGGCCCTGCCGTAGGCATTAAGCAGAAGCTGACAGCAGTAGCCTGGGCTTTGAGCTGGGTGCCTGAACATCAGTAGTGCTGCATGTTTAAAAATTTCAGCAAATGGAGGAAATTGGCTCTTTCTCTGTCCCCAACCTGTATAATTTAGCTCTGCTTTTAATATAACCGTGTCTTTGTACTCTCAGGAATTCCCCAAATCCATTCCCCCCACTCTGATTCCCTGCCTGACAGGCAAGACCTAGTCAAAAGTCAGAAAATTGTTTAATAGTTTTTGCTTTTATTCCCAAGAGATACCCCGGCCATTCATCAGCCCCATTTCTACCAGCCACCCCCACCCCTCATGTCTTTTATCTGCTTAAAACCAATCACTCTTCCCCTCTTCTTTTTTTCACTTCACAAAAGGAATCAGAATTTAATAAGAGCAAGCTGCAAAATATCAGCATTAATCCCCCTGTCCTCATGGGGCTGGCACCATGAGTCCCTGGGTCCCCTTATCGGCACCAAACTGTATTTCACCAGTTAGAGCCCTTCTGATAGCATAAATACCTGCCATGTAGGTGTCTCCAGCTGACAAGATAACACATTATCAATCATACATCCCCAATTTATGCAAAAAGCACATCTTCTCTCTGTTTATTTCATCTCATGCAGGATGGAGAGCTAGGGAAGAGAGGGGCTGAAAAATTAAATCTTTTCTTTTCTCATATACTTGAAGAGCCAAATGACACATCTCCTGCATACACAAAGCAAAGGCCTTTCTCTCCTGTAATTCACTTATTAGCGGTTGTGCAATGGTGTTGTTGCAGAAAAATGGGAAGGGAGTAATTGCCTGTGGAATCCCATTAAGCTTTGTCATAATGCACAGTCCCAGAGTGGGTACTGCAGAAACGCCTCCATAAAAATTACCTGCCGGAGGGAATGGTGGGGGGATGATTACACTGATGAGGACAGCAAAAGAGTACATCTACTCTTTACTGGCCACCTTAGGAGCTTGCTTCACTCATACACAAGAACAGGGATATGGCCTTACCTCTGGAAACTTCAGGGCTGGCTCAGCCATAATTCCTCCTGTGCAAGTAATAAGGGATACTTTCCAAGAGGAGCTGTGTGGAGGACTGGGCAGAGACACTTGGCTTTGGCAGTGGCAAATTTTCACATGAGGCTGATGGCAGTGGGGTATGCCACCATCTGAGGGGGGTGCCAGAGGACTGTTGCAAACACTATTGATTGCTGAGGCTCACTGCAGACTGAGGAGGATTTGCTTTCAATTGTGCCTTCTGATGCAACTCCCCACCACTGAAAAGGGAGGAAGAGTATGGGTAGTGCATGAAATAGCTGGCGTTACTCCATGCTGTGGGGCAGAGTGGGGCTGGGACTGATCTCAGTGAAGGGGGTGCAGTAGGGACATACAAGTGCCTGGAAGATCAGAAGTTTTCTGAAGCTTTACTTATATTGTCTGAACCCCATAAGGTTAAACTGGTGCAGCCCCCAGGTCCATAACAGCTATTGCTATAAAGATACCTTTGCCCAGTGCAGCTTGTTCTGCTCAGTTTAGAAAATTGAGCTTTAATGGTAAAAGGACCTATTACGGGTCTCGCAGTTGTTTTGATTGAAATGTCCAGTTAAGATTTCACTAACTCAAATAGTCAGACCTGTTCAAAGATTGAGTTGACCAGCTTGACCTACACACTGAAGTCTGATCTCAGTGGTAGCTGTCATATACAGAGGACAAACCCTGCTAAAAAAAAAAGTAATGAAAGAGGGGTACTTCATAAGCAGAGGAACAACGATGCAGTGCCATTTCCATTCCTGGGAGGTAGCATTTTCTCTGCTCCACAGCACCTTCGGTCCACATACTCATTGATGATGTACAGGGAGGGAAATAAGCAGCAAGAGCAAATGACCCCAGAAACAGCGAAGAACTTGGTTTCCATTGCAAGTGCCCTTATTAGGATGGAAGAAGGTAAGGGAAAAAAAAAAAAAGGCAGAAAGTACAAGGCAGAAAAATGCCTAGAAAAGATGTCTTCAGCTACTTCCACACCAGCTTCAGCTGCTCCTAAAAGGCATCTGATTTCCTTAAACATATATTTAACCCTATTGTCACAAGTGTTCTCTATTCCTTTTTAAAGGCAGGTTTAAAAAAAAAATCAGGTGTATCACAGTGCAATAATTATCTTGGTCTCTAATCTGTGCTTGGTTTGTAATGTGCATGGAATGGGAGCTGTATCTTTGCTCTTTGTGTGTGTAATACTTATCGTAGCAAATTTCTGTTCTACAAATACAGCTCCCGTGTGCTGCCTCTGTACAAAAAATTAGAAATAATAATAAGTCGCAGTCAGGTCTGATTCTGGGAAGACCAGTTGTGCAGGAGAGGAAAAGAACAGTGGTTGTTAAACCCAAGTCCTAGACGTTCCTGTACACTCTTTAAGTTGTCACCTTCTGTCCGTGTCTGCCCTTGTTACTTGTTAAAAAGTAAAATGACTCCTCTAGGATGAAGGCTTGTTCTGCTGGTGCTGAAGATCCCGACTTTTAAGCTCTGGGGACAGGTGTGGTATCTGCCATCACTCACAGAGCCTGGAAATCAAAATGCTTGCGCCTGTTAAATCAGTGAGAGCGGCTGCCTCACCCTGACAAAGGACTCCCTTGACTGGTGGACTAGCTATAATGAATTACTGTCCGAGCCAGTGTCCCTTTCCTCCCTCATCAAGGGTAATTAGCATTGTGCACCATGTGGGTCCCTCAAGCCTCAAGAGTCCTCACCTCTGCACTGAGGTGCTACAGGGAGATCAGCCCTATTGCCAGACCCTCCAATTTTCCAAGTTGCAACTGATGTCACTTGCCAGACCTCTACCTCCTTTTTTGCCCTTGGGACTTCTTCATGAAGACACCTGTCTTATTAGATTAGGACAGTTCCCTGTGGGGACATGGAGATGTATGGATCATGTCTACCGCAGTTTCCATCTCCAAACTATGACACATCATCGATCAGCAACTTTCTGCTCTTGTGTCTCCTCTCTCAGTCATTAATGACCTTGATGGACACCATCTGCTGTAAAAGTATATTGAACTGCCATGTTTTTACAGCACTGAAAAACATGCCTGTGATGCCATCTGAAACCCCCTGTTTCTTCTCCAGCATTGAAATTTTTGCTATATCCTCAGTGAGAGAGAGCATTAGCATGAATGAACATGATGGAGAGCTATAAAGTTTTTATTATCATAATTTTAGGCTGTACATCTTATGAGTGGCAAACTAACTTCTTGGGAGGGAAGTGCTTTGGGATAGCACTCTCTGAGCAGTTTGTGGACGAATCCCAGTGGGGACAGAAGAGAGGAAGGACAAGAGAATTTGTGTTGTACATAAAAGCAGAATAAAGGCAGTTTGCCATAATCCACCCTCAACTACAGTCAGGTAGTGTGAAATTGCTATCTTGAATGGGTCTGCCCTGGTGTAATAGAGAACAATATTTAGCCTCTTCTACATGCTAGTTTGTGATTGAGTAATGTGATTAATGAAAAGCTGCTTGCACGTTACCCACCCAGCACAGCTGCCATGGCACATGTACATGTGCCAAATGTGTAAGCACTTTTCTTGTATTTACTCCCCTTGGCCCTCCTCCCCCTTTTTAAAACACAGTTTCTGTACGTCTTTCTCTGTTCTCCGACTGTGCCTTTTAGATGGGTCTGGACAAGTCTGGGGTGGGGGGTCGGTTGCTCTGTCACTTATTGCTAGGGCACTGCAGAGCTCTCTGAATTTAGATTTATGTGTTCCGGCTTTTATTGCTGGGCCACTTGGCTCCTTTGAATTATCTCAGTCTCCAAATGAATTTTATAGTCCATTGGGGGCTGTCCATGCTTGTTAAGGTGATATTTCCATCTCCAACGTGCTGTGGAATCCCATC
>VYZP01032397.1:31988-44321 GCA_013400635.1 Hypocryptadius cinnamomeus
CTGCTCCTTGGAGACCTATCCACTTATGGGATTGGCTGTATGTGGGGCTTCTGGAAGAAGAGCCAACTCACAGTGCACAATGGACATTACTTTTGCTCAGGAAAGAGGTGCAATAGATGCTGTTGCAGTGTTGGGTTGTGCCAGCTGTCAGGCTGGATTTGTGGTGTGCAGAATCAAAAAGGTATTGCTTTTGGGTACTGTGCACCCCTGGACCCCACTTCAAGGGTTTCAAGGACACCCTGCCATAACAGGGAATAATCAAGCAGAGGAGGTCATCCCATGGGAAGTGACTACAGAAATGGCAGGGACCTGTGCATATGCAGGGCCACAGCTGCAGGAACTACAGATTCTACTTCAGCCTGGTGTTCTGCTGACAGTGCCAGACCTGTTCATCTGGGCCTGACAAGACAAAAGGTTGTTTGACTTTCTGTAGGGTTTCTCACAACACAGGCCCTAAAGATTTGGCTCTGGTGTAGACTCCATCTTTGTCCAGAGTTGTTTCCTGTGCTTTTGTGACAGGACACCAGCATGGTGCTCTATTATAGTGCAGAAGAAAACTGAGACCACATCTAGACTTTTCCTTGTTTTTTTGCTCTTCCTTCTGATACTACTTTTTTGCTCTTCATTAAACTGACCCCTCTCCCTCTTCTAGAGAGGCTTCTCATTTTGCAGGTGGCAGTCTCTTTACTGAAGTTTTCGAAGTTTGGGGGGCATTTTTGAAATGCCATGTGTCAGATCTCATATTGCAGCAGATCTGCATAGTGGCAGAAGTGGAAGAAGATGTGAGGATTTTATCACACTGCAGTGATGAGTGCTCAGGACTTAATATGGTGCTGTAGTGTGAGGAGTAGTCCAAGGACACATCTAACAGCTTGCACTCCTTGCAGGGATCATAAGTCTCCCTTTTCAGCTCTGTGTCTAGAAGTCCAACATCATCTTCCATTGAACAATGTTCTCAGGCACACCGTGTGCTTCTTGGCATGTCCTGCACATGGCCAGGAGTTGGACTTTCATAATCCCGATGTGTCCGTTCCAACTCAGGATATTCTATAATTCTATTCTATTTCTTTTCTAGGAGACCTCTTCCCAATGTTCCTCATAAGAGCTCTACAGACACACTTCACATTCCTGCGTAGATACCTCAAACCATATTTGTCTGTCTTAGAACCTCTTACCTGTTTTTTGTGGGACCACTACCAAAAACCCCTTTGTGTTGTTTTGGATGCTCAGCAGCCCCAGCACTGCTGCTGTCCTGGGAACCCAGAGCTAGAGAGATCAGCTCTGTTTCTGCATGATACTGTTTGCTCTGCAGATCATCTGGGATTCTTACATTTTTTTCCCTGATCCCCTTAGCAGAGCTCTTGTAGGAACAAACCACTGGAAGATAACTTACTAGTTTCTTTTTCCTGTGCAAAGGGCTCCTGATGGAGTTTCTCCATTAGTCTCTGTGGGATTTAATGTGATCTTGTTTCCTCTCTCCATTCTTCTTTTGTAAACTACTGATCTATGATGTATTGCGGTTTCCACAATTCATTTCCCTAAGCCTGTTGTCAGGCTAATTGGTTTTCTATTTAAGTCCTGGATCTTGCAGGTTGCTATGTGTGGCCACCTTGCAGGATCCAAGCCCCAAATTTTCATTCTCCACTGTCATTAGCTGTGTTAGAGCCTTTGTTAATCGCTCTCCAGTTAACTATCTTCATACAGCAATTTAACTGCTTTATATTAACCTGGCATACCTCTTCCAGCAGGCTTGCTCTGTGTTCCTATGTCACCCTTGTGGCAGCCATTGTGTCTCTCCTACTGAGTGTAAATAACAGCAAATTATAAGTAAAATAAAGCTGAGAACTATACATTTCCTTATTTTCCTCCGCTTGTGTCCCTCCAAAGAAAATTAGATTCCTGTGAGGAATTATCATGTCCATCATTTAACTAAACTGTACGTATCTAGCATTTTTAATCTCCTTTCGTAAATCGGTCCCTCCAGGCCCTTATCTCATTCAGCGGGTGTGGAAATTAAAAAATAAAATAGAGCTCACAATAAGAAGTCTGGAATGTCTTTTGAGGTGATGGTGAGGATCAGGGGAGGGACTGAGTGGTAGCAAATAATTCTTGCTGGTTTATAACACTTTCCATCTTAAGGTCTTCAGTGCACTTTGCGAACAGGAATGAATTGAGGGTCACCACATCCCCCATGAAGCTGGGAAGTCTTGTCACTAATCTGTGTCAATCAATCAGGACTGGTCTTTATGAAGCATGTGCAGGTGTTGAAGTTGCTCAGCTACTGTTACAGGGATAAAAAATTATTTCTTCCTGCTTCAGGAAATGAGCATCTTCCTTTTTCAGTTGGAAGTGGAGAAGAGAGTTCACATTAGGAGTAGATGGGCTTCTGAAGGAGATGAAAAATTCTGACCCCTTTTAGTAAAGACAACTGGATTAAATATGAATGCATTATAAATACTTGGTATTTTAGAGGCAAGAATACTTGGAAAGACAAAGCGGTATGTCCAGCTCATGCGGCAAACTAAAGACAGGCAGAGGGAATCTTCATCACTTGCTTTGACTGCAAAACAGTCCTTTCTGCAAGTAGCAGCAAGTTTTCCCCACTTGTGGCCAGCAGCATGAAATTTCGGCAATACAGCTAGGGATTCAATTGAATGGCTTTATCAGAAACTCCAGATTTGCTTGGAGGCACCAAGGGAACAGTCTTTCTCAGGAGATTTCCACTTTCCTGCTTTAAGGAAGATTGTTTTCAAGGAAGATGAGAGCAGTTGTCTTTCTGGTGGTATCTTGACATTCCACACTGGATGCCTCCAGTTCCAGGAAGGAACACTGGCCTGGCCTGAGATGAGACAGCAGAAGGTACCAGGGTTTTGTTTGTCAATTTTGACTTAATTTCTTAATGTAGGCCTGCATTTGTTCTTTTCTTACCCTTACTGCTTCAACCCATCCCCAGTACTTATCTCTCAGATTCATCCCTTCCCTCTGTCCTGATTCTCCTTAACTGCTTGTTCAGATTAGGAAACATCCTTTCAGCCTCTCTCTCATCCTCATTAAATCTTCTTTTCATTTTTTTTCCTTTATCTTCATCTCCTCCTTCCTAGACTGCCACTAAATTAAAAAAAAAAAAAAAAAAAAGGGAAAAAAAGTGAAGAAAAGCTCTTTAATGTGTTTTTAAAAATCTCTTTGAAAATTATACTGTCTGTGTCTCTTCTCTCTGTGTCTCTAGTTGCATTTATTTATTTATTTATTTTTACAGACCAAACTGAAAATTAGAGTATTGATAAAAGTCACTGTGGCTGCTAATGATTAGGTGCAAAGAGGCTTTGCCCCATTAAGACAGATAAATAACACGCAAGTTTTCCAAAGACACAAAGCTGTGTGTTGCAGTTGAGATGCTGGAGGGCAAGGATGCCATCCAGAGGGACCTTGGCAGGCTTGGGAAGGAGGACCATGTGAGCCTCATAAAGTTCAACAAAACCAAATGCAAGGTCCTACAAGTCAGTTGAGGCAACCCCAAGCACAAACACAGTCAGGACAGAAGAATGGGTTGAGAGCAGCCCTGAGCACTTGGGGATGTTGGTGGACAAGAAGGTTGACACAAGCTGGCAACGTGCACTTGTAGCCCAGAAAGCCAAATGTATCCTGGGCTGCACCCAGAGCAGCATGGCCAGCAGGGTAAGGGAGGGCATTTTTGGCCCTTTGCTCTGCTTTTTTGAGACCCCACCTGGAGTGATGTGTCCAGCTGTGGAGCCCCCAGAACAAGAACAACATGAACCTTTTGAAGAGAGTCCAGGGGAGGGTGACGGAGATGCTCAGAGAGGGCAAGATAAGAGAGTTGGGATTGTTCAGTTGGGATTGGAGAAGGAAAGGCTCCAGGGAGACCTTAGAGCACTTTCCAGTAGCTAATGAGGGTTACAAGAGAGCTACAGAGCGTCTTTTTACAAGGGCCCATAGTGATAGAATAAGGAAAAATGGTTTTAAACTGGAAGAGGACAAACTTAGATTTGAAAGAATTTCTTTGTTGTGAGGGTGGTGAGGTCCTGAAACAGGTTGCCCAGAGAAACTTAGGACATCCTATCCCTGGAAGCATTCATGACCAAGTTAGATGGGGTTTTGAGCACTCTGGTCTAATGGAAGGCACACCAGCCCATGGCAGGGTGGTTGGAACTAGATTATCTTTAATGTTCCTTCTAACTCAAGCCATTCTAGGATTCTATGAAATATGAAAAAGATGTATTTTACATTTAAAAGGACAGGCTGAGTATTTGCATTCCTTCTCCCTCCAACACCCCATGACACAGGCACAGATGTGCAGGAAAAAGACTGGTCTAGAAGCCAAAGATAAAAGCATTTTTCCCGCAAATATGCACTTAACCCCAGGCACCGATTCCAGAAACAGCTGATGTCTCCAGACCCTTGAGACATGTTCTGGGTTTTAGCAGACTGCAAATTGCAGCATACCAGCCCTCATGGCTTCCATTAGTCAGCCCTAGCCAGGAAATAGTACAGAAAAGCAGCTTCTTACCCAATGGGAGCAAGAATGGGATGTTCTCTTTCAACAAGTAAAAGAAAACAGTAGCACTTTGCTTGTTTCAAATATGTGAGGACCCAGACCAAAACGACTCCTCAAAATACCCTTAAGTTTAGAGACTTTGTTATCTGAATTCATGTATTCATAGATGTTGAAGTTAGGAAAGATCACTAACGCATCTTGGCTCTGATCTCAAGGTGTTTCTGTAATATGGCTATGTGTGTCCATGCTATCATTTTTGTAACCATCTCAAGTACTAATAGGAATGAAACTGCTGTAGCCCAGACTTCTGTGTTGCCCATATGCATCTATCCAGAGTTTTGTGCCTTTGGCAACTAAAATTTATGCCCTTGCAGCTTTAGAGCTGTTGGAAAATAGGACAACCAGGTTGAAGGTAGCTGGCTGCAGTCACCCTCGTGGTATTGGTAATGGAGCTGGTAACTCCTGGTAGCAGAGATCCAGACCATCTGTGCAATCCAGTCTGGACACTGCATGGGCACTGCCATGAAGGAGCAGGTTTGATGGCTGCATGCAGAACCACAGAAGTGTGGGCTGGAGGGAACTGCTTGTTGGACCTCTGGTCTCCAGTCCAAGCTCTTGCTTGAAGCTAGGCACCTCCCAGGAGCCAGCGTGTCAAGATCAAAAGTGCTACATCTTGGTGGGTTAATTTCTTCTTCTCCCAACTTTTCCTGCTTCATGGCTGTTGCTACATCCTTGCCACTCTGACATCGCCAAGGGCAGCTTTGGCTGCCTATCCAAGTCTCAATTCCAGAGGCACATGACGTAGCATGTTGAAGTGCCATTGTCAATCCAGATCAGCTTATTCATTAAGGGTTTGTGACTAATGAGTGGAACCTGCTTCAGCCATTGGGGATCATTGCCGCAGAAGGCAAGAAACTCTCTCCATGTAAAGACCCTGCTGCGGAGAGTGTGCAGACTGCTGGGAGAAAGAACAAGGTCTCTGCATAATTAGGAGGCTTGGTAAACTCTTCCAGTCAGTCCATCACTCCCCGCCATCCAATTGACCGGAGAGTCCATGTCACAAATGAAAGGGTTGCATCATGACTTTCCTGCTGGAATATCTGGCATAATGATAAAGTAGAAAAAAAAGTGAAATAAAAACTAAAAATTAATAAAAACAAGCACTCAAATAGAAGAAGTAAGATGAAGATGGAGAACATAACAAAATGAGGAACTTTGCATCAAAGAGAAGGCCAATACAAGTTCTCAAGAGGTGGATCCAGTCATGGAACAGTGGTTTGCATTTTTCCCCCAACAGTAAAAAAGAAGCTGAGAGAACCTCTAACACCATGAATAAATTCAGCTATGTTTAATCACTGATGTGGCTTGTACTGGAAGGCACCACATAATAATACAGACTGGCATTGCTTCACAGATCCAAGGAGCTCTGTTGTCCTTTTTAGATTACTTTTCAGAGACTAAAGCTGGGGTCTTCAACAGCACCAACAAAATGTTCCTGGGAATCCAGAGGAAGGTACACATGGAGCAGGGGAGGACCTTTGACCTGACTTGTGCTAGAATTATTTTGCTCAGAGATAGAAACTAGTCTGACTTCTGTAGTGGTGCCAAACAAAGCCCATAGTATATCCATTTGCAGTTTTATGCTGCAGCATTTTGAAGTTGCCTTTGGCTCTCCCATTTCTGTGTGATTCTGCCTTTTATCTACCCCTTGCTTTCTTGGTACAAAAACAAGTGTGATACCTGTGCCTTGATGTCTAGGTTTGCCACTCCTCAAAAACACCATGAGGCTCAGCAATAACATGCTATCCAAACAGTAGGGAGTACTTTAATGTCTTCTGTTTCATGGACATAGCTGGCATTTGCCATACAAATCTCTGTAGTCCCCTTCAGTGTTTATTCACTAATTGTTATCCACTACTCCCACAGAGCACTTTGTTTTTGATGACTTATCTAAGTGGCACATTTGTTCCCTTGCTAGCTTTGCAAGTGAGAACGAATCTAGTTTATTCTGTTAAAGTGAAAATTAAACCAGTGGGCTGCACTATTGGAATCAGGAGTTATGCAAAATGAGACTGTAAAATGCACTGTCATTTATCTATGCGACACTCTTGCTCCCTTCCCAGTTCTGCCTTCAGGAGCTCTCTTCCCGCCCATGTCTCCTACAGCCCTCTGAATTCAGAATGAATACCAGGAGTTATTCTTCCTGAGTGAATAATGTACATGGCATATGACCTTCTGGGATATACCCTTTCATCACTAAGGAACCATGGAATGAAAGTGCCTTTTCAAATCAGCTCCTGACCCCACTGTTTTTACAAGATTTTTTTACCTAGAAAGGGTAGGTATACACTGGTATAGCTCTTTTCCTTCCTCATTCACCATTCAGAGGATTTCTGCCTGGAGCATCCTGTTCAGGGTGTGATGACAAGAAAGGCAAATGAATCACTCCTGGGTTTGTGTCTCCAGAGCAAACATTAAGCCCTTCCCTTTCTGAAATGCTGGCAGTTGAGAAGGTGTGGTCCTCAAGGTCTCACACAGATCCACTTGTCTCTCTTTGCTGTCTTGCACGTTCGGATGGGAGTCTGTTCCCCCGGGTGCCTGCACAGGACCCAGCATTCGGGGGCCTCACCACTACTGGGGCACATGAGCCCAAAACCAACCAAGCACGGAGCCTGGGATTTTGCTGGGGAGAAGTTCCAATCACAGTGTTACAAGCAAGGGAGGTTTCCGAGCTTCCTCAGACCTGGAATGATCAATTAAACATGAAAAAATGTTTAATTAAACTTACTTGAAAAAGCCTGGAAGGGTCATGAAAACTGAAGGCGACGATGCCGGTTCCCCGCAGCATATGGCGGAGCAGCCGCTCTCCCCTTGCTACAAAGGCAGGACTGTCACTTCAGAGGGACGTGCAGCCCTTTCATTTTGCCGGCTGTCACCATGGCAGCAGAGGGATCAACCTGGGAGCCACCATCCCCACTGCCACCTTATGAACAGGAGTATGTCCCTCAGGGGACCCAATTTCGCCAGAGGAAGGCAAGCAGGGAAAAGCTAGCCATTTTTCCGCTGTTGAAGCCCAGCTGCTTGGCAGAGGACAGCATGCTGCAGGCGTGTCACTTGCTGTGAAGGCCTTGGGGGCCCCCTATTCTATGTGCCACTGGGATTGAAGCACTTTATTCTTGTATCAAAGAGAATTTATATTGGACATCTAAACTCCTTTAAAAGCAGGGAAGTCTTGATGTTCCCTGTTTTCATGGCTGTTTGATGTGGGGGCATTTCAAAGGGCAGGTAGCCCTGTTTTGTCAGCTCCACCTTGCACCACACACATCCTCAGGAACCCAAGGCTTGCCATGGGGAGCAGGTCTGTATTGCAGCCATCAGCTGGAGAGATGGGGAGCACTTTCAGTTGTCAGAAAGAATGACTTAATGAATAAAGGCTTCTTTAGATCTCTTAAATGATCATGATGAGCCCTTTCCCATGGGAAGGCATTATGAAAGCTAGCTTGAACATGGAGGTAGGGAGCTTCCTTGGCTTCAAACATCCTGCTGTCCATTTGTCTGTTAAGGCTTCCCTCAGCTCAAGCAGCAGCCCATCATTTGGTATTCTGTTTTATGAACAGATAATGTGCTCAGTTATATGTAACCATGGAAGGTACAATCACAAACTTGAAAGGCTGTGGGATTGCAGGACACTGGGAAGACCAAGAGGGTTACTCAGTGTTGGTGGCTCTATTTTTGTAGTGCAGGGGAGAGATTTTTATAGGGTTATAGTGTTTCACTGGGAGTTTGGAGTTGAAGTATTACAGAGTTCCAGGCGCTGGGTTTTATTCAGACATACTGGTCTTTCCGTACATTTTAGCTGTATAAGAAGAAGAAGGGAGTGGCTGTAGCAGCCCAGGCATAGTAAATGAGCCCCCACACTATGGGAGACCAGGAAACAGGCAGGAGGTGAAGTCAAGAAAAGGAAAGACAGGCTCAAAGTGCAGTAGGTTTTTTAAAGTGAGAAGAAATTGAAACTCAATCCAGCAAACACTTAAGAACCAAAGGAGAGATGAAGCAGGATAGAGGTGCTATGATAGGATTTCAGAGGGAGGAAAAAGAATGCTAATGGGTATGTTGTGTATGCTTTGTGTGTCAGAGAAGCTGGGGAGAAGTTGCACTGCATGGAAGTGAAGCATTAATGAGCGGCCAGGCATGTCTCCCAGCTGTCAGGACAAAAGAGAAGGGCTTGGGTGCTGGCTCTGTTGCAGAGCTGTTTTTATCCCAAGGGACTTCAATCAGAAAGTACCTTTCCTTGGGAGGTTCATTATCTCCCCTGTCTTCCCTGCAGTCTCTCATTCTCTGCACGGACAGAAGTGGCCCCCAAACTCCAGAGACCAGGCTGCATCGTAGAGGCCTCCTTCTTCCTTGTAGAGCTACCAGCTCCCTAAAGACTTCTGCCTTTCTGCACTCTGTCAGGAAATTATTTTGCTGAAGAGACAAGGCATAGTCATTGTAAAAAGTATTCCAATTAAGAAATTTAATTGCAAAGGAATAAAAATCATCTGTAAATTAAATTAATCACCCTGTTTACAGCACAGAAGAGTAAGGAATTATCTGAGAGGAAGCTGACATTTTGTCAGTCTGAGGCAGCTGAGTGCATCAAAGTAGCAGAGGACATACTGGCTTTCATAGCAATAGCAAAGCAATTAACCTTGCTTTCCCTATAGTTCCTTGGACATCTGATTGATTTTAAATACCAAAATGTGCCCTGTATTCCAGCTGCCCCTCCAGCCTGTGCTCTCTGCTGGGGTGTAGGATGTAGGGGGGCTGTGCTGAGGTGGCAGGCAGCAGGGAAGGGGCAATTGCTGCAACCACAGCAGTGGCCACCTGTCAGCGGAAGCTCATTAACTCATCTAGCACCTGCTCCCACCCTAATGAGATGGGGGGAGTACATCTAGTGAGAGTTTCTCTGCCTGGACACAATGCAATTACATTTGGGATTGTTTGTCTGTCTCTGCATGAAGCATAAGACACCAGAGGTGCAGCAGAGGCTGCAGCATCCTGAGTAGTCAGGGGCTGTGGCTGCCTGTGCTGTGTGTATATTTATAGTGCAGCCTCCAGGCTTTCCTCTGAATTGCTGTTGCTGTGTGAGGAATGAGAGTGGCAAGAGACATCCAACAAGTGGTCAGAAGGAGGTGGGATCTGTGAAGCTGTCACACTTGGTAAGATATTGGCAGCAGTAGCTGTGTGCCTGGTTGCTTAACTATTAAATAGCATGTCTGTACTCCCACAGGATGTTCTGCAGTAATAATTAATAGTGATTACATAGTGATAATACAATGGTTATGCTAATAGTTCTATCAGCCTGCGTGTAAAGAAAGATGAGCCAATGCTATAAATACAGTACCATGTGAAGGGCAGTCTTACTGACAAGTGTATTACATATAGTAAATATGCCGATATTGTTTATAGTAAACACTGTAGTTCCTTACCTAGTACAATCAGTCTTTGCAGTTTCCCTGCAATTCACTTGCAATGTTTCAGTCCTGCTCTTCTGTTTCCCCCTCTACCCTCAGCTGCACTGAAATGCATCAAGGTTCATTGCTTCCAAGTCGAGTAAGGAACCATGTTGGGCTGAATAGGTGCCCATTAGCGTGCATACTAAACCTCCCAGCAGAGACCTAAGTAGCCATGACAGACAGGTGCTCACTACAGCTACACACTCAGGGCTTAGAAGGCTTGGCCAAGATCCCCAGTTTCATTAGTATTTAATTTCCTTGCACTGTGTCACATGGAAATAGTGAAGAAGGTGGATGAGGGATAGAATGAAACCTCTTAAGCTCAGTTAGGTTATGGTATCCATCTTATCAAGGCCCACTTACAGATTCACTCCAGCTGTGCAGGAAAAGCCAGCCTCCTCTGAGCAACTGAGGTGAGCACAGAGATACAGTGGTGTGTGCTGCATGCTTGTGCTTCCTGCCAGTGGTTTAGGAAGGTGCTTGGGGCCATTTGTGGGGGGCTTACTCCCTAGCTGCTGGTGATTTCTCAGGGTGCCAGCAACAAAAGATGAAAGAAGAAAGCTCTGAGGTTAGTGATGTCTTAAACTCTAAAAACCGTAACTGTAGGGAGCAGGGGTTAATCAAAGGAAGATCCTCTGCAGGGCACTACTGAGGAGCCAGCTACAGTGGGATAGGGGCTGCTCTAGGCAGAGCAAAGCAGTAGCTGGGAGGGCTAGTTACTATTTCAAGACTCTCCTCCTTAGCAGAAACCTAGGAAGGAGACAGGTTCAGAAGTCCTGGGATGGATCCCTGCTAACTGGGGAGCATTTTGTTACTCATAGACTCCAAAGTGTAGAAGACACTGAGGTTTCCTCAGGCCCTGTTACACTCTGCAGAACAGGACACAGCACCTGGTAAGCTGACCAACAGGCTGAGTGCTCTGGGATGATACAAAGGTGCAAGATATCCTCAGCAAGAGGAAGAAAGCACCTTAGGAATGTAACCACAGGAGAGGGATTACACAGCCTGGACCATGCTGCAGGCTGCCCTAAGGCAGGTAGCTCTGCCTAGAAACCTGGCCTATGTTCCTGGCCTAACAATGAGTTATAGCTGTGGGGGAGCAGCAAGCGCAGGCACCAGCTGTGAAGTTGTCCCTGCTTGTTAAAGCTACAGTGTGAGGCATGACCACAGTGATTGTTAGAGATCCAAGGAGCATTCTGGCAGCACACATCTGCACAAACACGGTGTCTTTTGCTATCAGCTGGTGAAAGCTGCTGTACTGAAGTGCTCAAGAATATGAGCTGTAGTGTCTCTTATGCTGTCTTGTATATGGCATGCATTTTAAGAATAGGTCCTGTGTTATGGTTGATTTTGAAGCATTCCTAATTTATTGAAAGGCATTGATAGTAGTGGGCCAGATTTGACTTTTCAGTCAAGCACTGGACTGGTACCATGATAGAATTAAAGATGACTTCTTCTGGTGTTTGCTGAAAAGGTTGGAAGAACTATTCTTTTGCAAGAGATGTCTTCCTTTTCAGCTTGGGGGCTTGAATCAAGTATGTAGACCCTGCACTGTAACAATCCTGCCAGCTCTCTTACAAAATTCCTTTGTTCAAACCATTTTCCAAACTCAATTACCTTTTGCAGTCACATTATTATTGCTCTGTATAATTCTATGTATAGCCTTCTTGGCAAAAATTTTAGGAATGCTTCAGTGCTTTCTAAGGGCAGAAGTGGCCTCGTGGTGTGTTGGAATGCAGAGGGCTTAGAAGGAATGCAGAAGTATTCTCAACAGCTGTCTTTATTCTCTGAAGATCTGCATGAGGTGCAGAGGGTCCAAGGTGCTGGAAGTATGATGTGCCATGGTAACCTCTAAACTCAATCTGTTTGCTTAGGAGCTGAAATGTGGCACTTCCCAGTTTCATTCCAAAGATTTTAGTCCAGTGCCCATGTCCACTTCAGAGAAGATGCCTTTATTTTCTGTAGAGTTTGCAATTCTATTCTACCTTGGCTTAAAACATTGTCCAGCATTCCTGCTGGTGCAGCACTTGGCCCAGCTGAGGTTCCTGGGGTTCCCCTACAGGACTTAAAGCCAAAGCAGCAGGACCAGGGATTGACCTTTGCAGCCAGAACAGCCAGGGATTAACTTGATATATGTAGGTTGCAGTCTACACTTCCCATGCTGGGCATGAGCAAAAGTTGATTCAGTCTTTCTCATAGCCAAGCCAAGTGAATGAACTAAACCATGTTATAAAAGACAGAGCCTATGCACAGAGGGGAAAAACCTCTCTGTGCATCACTTGTTCTATTGAGGAACCCAAGGGAAGTGATGGAACAAGCCAG
>VYZP01032399.1:0-10801 GCA_013400635.1 Hypocryptadius cinnamomeus
GAAAGCAACAAGCAAATAATGAACTTCTCCACCACTATGGAGGATAATCTCAGTAAAGCTGATGTCCCAAGCACTGTGAAACACACAATAAAGATCCTAAGTATAAATTTATGANTTTGTTTGTCCTAAAAAACCATACCATTTTCTTTTGGTAGTATCTCACAAGCGAGCTGTATGGGGTTGCTTCCATGAATGTGCTTAGGCCTTCTATAGTAAAGATGAGAAAAAATGGATCACAGAGTACAGAGCAGTGCTTTACATGTAGCCAAATGGATTTTGATACAAAATGCTCAACTAACTGGGTCTTTTATGTTGCCAGAAAACATACCTTTGTCCTTAAGCTCCTGTTCTCTGCAGTGCTGCTGCCCGTGCAGAGGGTCTCAGCTGAGGCAAAGTGGGCACAGTGCTGTTAATGGGGTGGCTGGGCCTGGCCTACTATGAAAAGTGTTGGCATCTTTCTCTGTTTCTTTCCTTTGTCTGCAGAACCAGTTTAGTCTTCTAACATCCACCAGTTTCAAAATTCACTTGCTGAACTTCATTCTTCCTGAGATATGCCTTAGATCTGCCTATCAATGTAGCAAAGCTTTATTCTCATATTAAAGTTTTTCTATGAAGAATGTGAGGACTGGAGCATTAAGCATTTTTGCAATAAGCAATTTTGCTTGTTATTTAGAACTTTATTTCCTTATTATTTAGAATTTAGAACTTCAAACTGATGGGCTTCTCTGGAAGCTGGATGCAGAAGGTCCTTGTATAATTTGCCTTCTTATTTTGCATGTTTGTAATCATAATTAGTGTACTTAAGGTGTACTGATTGTATATACTAAGTCCTGATAGTGTTGTATGTGTACACATTGTGTTTGAATTCTGATACTTGCTATACAAGTAGAATACTCAGAAAAAGTGAATATTTTGGTAATTCTGACCTCATTTACATTCTTATAAATACATGTAATCATAAACTACTCATAGAAAAGAATATACTGCAAAAACATAGCTAGTTAAAGCTAGTCTCATAATCCTTTATGCAGTGTTAATTTCTGTTTTTACAGTTAGCACTTGTATAAATCTTCACTCTTCTCTGAACAGAAAACTATTATGAATGTATCTGATGCAGCAGTAACACAAGTCTTTCATTATGTTTTATAGTATCACAGGTAAAAAAGCTACAGAATTTAACACAGAGACATTTGTTTTGTAAGGGTGGAAGAATGCATCTGAAAATAATCTGATCCTGTGCCTTATTTTTTCTGCATAAGGATTCAGCTTTATGAGATGCAAAGTCCTCTGTCTTTCACTCCCCGTGACATCCTGTAAGGTGATGGTTACAGCTAGTTTCTGAGGGGATCACTCAAGCCTATCTGAGTGAAGGAAGAGCTAGATCCCAAATCTACACATTCTCTGTCTGGAAAATGGACTCTGTGTCTTGTGTCTGGAGTCTTTGCTGCACAAAGTCTATCAAGATAATCTTTCAAGGGTTTACCATGACCTTCATGAAGAAAGCACAAATTCTCTCTCTGCCTCTGAATGACAAAGCAGTTCCCTGAATCCTGTTTTTCATGTCTGACTGGGGCACATGCAGCCTTGTGAGCTGGGCTCTGCTGTGTAACTAAATAAATATATTAGCCCACAGGAACGAGCTGACTACTTGCCTCAGGTGCTTCAAGATTTTGCTGTTACATGGACATAAGCGTTCTGGATCACTCAGTGACTTCCTTCCCAAAGTTCAGTCTGATTAACTGGACCACTTACTACAGAGGTATGCAAAAAGTTATGCTCAGTAGTGCGTATTGAACAGCTTATTACTTTGTTTTGCATTGCTACAAAGGCTCCTCAGCACATGTTTCTAAAACCACAATTTAGTTCTCTGCTTTGCTGCAGGGTTGCCCACTCTGAAGTGAAAGGTCAAAGATGTCACTAATGAGGACTTAAATCTCACTAAGGCAGTCCTGCTGGCCTTCATCATTAAAATAATATTTATGACATATTTTGGAGCCAAGTGTCTTATGAAATCCAAACCTTACATAAAAAAAGAAAAAAGTTTTCATTGTCTGTTAATACACAAGATAGCAAAAACTTGTGAACAAGGTGAAACAAACTGCTTGGAAATTAATGTTTTCATGTGCAAACAAGTGAAGAGCTACTCTTGACCAGAATCTTCAAAGTTGCTTCAAACAAAAATGTTACCTTTTTAGTGTCTCCCCTGTCTCAACAGTGCTTGTTGCATATATTAGGTTTGCTTCAAGGTGATTTGAATGTACATGCTCCATGTTTAAAAGTTTCTTTTTTTCCATTCATGAAAGATCATTTATTCATATTGGATTTTATCCTCCTTGTCTTTGTCCTTATTTGGACTTCACATGCCTGGCAGATACAAATGTATAGAAAATAATCCATATTGCATTATATTGGATTCATGTATATTACAAAGGAAAGTCCCCATAGCATTAGGATTTTGTGTGTATAAATTCCTCTTAGAAGTGTACCCTTAGTGAGAGCAGCATATTAAGAAGCTAAGACAGAAGATGAATCTCAGCATTAGAATGGTTCTGATTCCTCCAAGAGAGTTTGGCTTCTAATGATCCTGATTAAAGAAAGAGGACGCTAATGAAGATGGCAAAGGTAAGTATTTCACGTTGCTTTTTGATAAGTTATAGTCAAGGCAAGACCTATTGGTACAATCTGTCAGTTACAACCAAACAACACAGGAAATTTAAAAAACAGAGATGAAATTAGCCTCAAAATAATAATTTAGCAATTCATTCCATAGCTCCTCCATTTTTTATTTGTGCAACATCAAGTAGCAGAAGGGAAAATGGTGGTTAATTCATAATACCACATTTAATTATCTTTAGTCAAAAATTAGAGGTTGCTTTTAATTACCTAAAGAAGCAGTTCTGCAAGTTTACAATGATGTAAACTTTCTTAGGCCTTCTCAATCCTTTGTACAGGCATTGTGACCATTATTTTCAGTACTATTTTTAAAAAAACAGCCAGTGTCCTGATCAATAATTGAGTTCTGTTTAATTAAGATCAATTTATAGAGAACTTTCTGTGTTTTCTTTCTCAAAGAAATAAGGACACAACACAGTTCATTGCCTCTAATTTTAGAATAAGAATTTCAAATGTTTCAATTACATTTAGAGGTTTTATGTTTTCTTTACATCTTTGGGAATCATGCAGGGGAAGGTGAAATTACAAAGAAAAGCATGGAACAAATTAATGTGTTATCTTGTATATATATGTATACATACAGTTTATATTATATATAATATAAGTCTAACTGTGTGATGTTCCCTTCAGTGCAATCCCGTCTCTTGGAATTATCTGCCCATCCATGAGCAGTTGAAGAAGTTATTGTCTGTAAATAGTTGAGATGAGAAAAGGAAGAACTTAAAATTTTCTGTCTGTTGGGTCAGTGAAGGTGGATGTGCCATGTCTGACACATTGCAAACCAAGCCTGTTGAAGCCCCTCACAGGACCTAATGCTGATGAAACTGAATATCTTCTGAATCAAAATGGAGTGTCTGTATTCTGGGTCACTGTGGTTTTATTTTTATTCCAATATTATCTTTTAAAAGCACCGCGTGACTATGGATTTTTATGATAATAATATAGTACATATGATAATGCTCTAGCGTTCAAAATAATCCAAAATAATTTGAAAATAATGAGATAATAATTGCCCTCTTTACACATGGTACTTATGTAATTATTACAGGATAAACTGATCTCATTTAAATTACCTATTTGATTATGTAATATATGCTTTGTGAGATAGTATTACCCAGTCCATTTATGTGTCCATTTTGATTGACATCACTTTCACACTAAATACTTTCCTTCTGTATTCAGCTAAAATAGACTAAATTCATCATGCGCTGAATGGAAACTTAAGAATAAGTGTTTAGATAATTGGGCATCAGGGATTCTTGGAAGTCTTTATTATGTGAGAGTGCCCAAATAACATCTGTTCCTACATTCCTGTTATTCACAGTTGCTTTGTAGTTATTGGGTCTTCAGGGACATCAGAAGCAAGAAACAAAGATATGCTGAATAAAATCCACTTTATGTAAAGCCTTTTACACCCATCTAGTTAGCAAATGTGGCCTGGTTTAGGATAAGACTCAATATCAGTAAAGAAAGGCGCGACTGGTTTTTGATATTTAAAACCACCATGTGTAAGGAATACAGAAAGGAGTTGTTTAGGAGAGTACCCATGCTCAGACACTTGGTGAAACCCAAACAGAGCCAGCTTCTTCAAGACTTGTTTCAACATCAGTAATTTGTCCCCAAATACCAATAATTTCCAGTATATTCTCTAGAGAAGGTGATACCACAGGTTCAAAGGAAATGCAATTACAGCTAAAAAACATAATAATGAATTGTTTGAGAACAAAGGAGGAAACAGGTATGGCATGAAGGGCCATGCTCCTCAGAGATTAGAAACAGCTAGTCAATTGTAAAACATCAGTTTACTGGAATTATACCTGTTGTCTGTCCCAAATCCAAATTATTTATATCTCAGTTCCTTCCATAGACTGGTTTAATGGTCAGTTATGATAATATAAGCAAGAGACTTGGCTTTTCACTTAATTGAAAATTAATTTTTATAATTTCTCAATAATGTGCATGCAATCTTCCCTTGTATTTCTGTTTCAAGGCTCTACTTTTGAACAGAAATTGTTAACGGTTTTGATTTAACACTGATTTTGCACCCAGTGCTGGTAAAGCACACCTTAATCTCATGAAATCTCAAAAGCCAGCAACAGGTATTTTTCAAGTGTGCTGTTCTCAGAAAGTCCACCAGCTAATGTCTCTGTTCTCCATTCTGTTAAAGAAATTTGTTCGCAACTTGGTTTTTATTACATGCGATGATACCTCGAATTCAAATCTAGGTTTCTTTCTGTGATGTGTTAGCCAAGATAAAACTGATGAGAAAGGAGGCACAAAATCAGGTTTTCTCTGAGGAAAATAAGGTGTATGACATTGTGCTGCTATTAGCATCTCTTATAACTTTAAAATGACAAGGAGGGATGAATTTGACGTAATATGAGAACATGTACTGTGGCAATGTATGGACAGGAAATTGATAATCAGGGAATCAGTGGTTAAAGAAATTATTTTTCCATGTGTTCTGTTTCACTGTAGTGATTTTCAGCATCCTCCACTTCTATTAACTAATGGTTATTATATGGGAGCTTTTATCTTTCACTAGTTTTATCTCAGATGATTACAAAATGAAGCTGTACTTAAAATAGAAAAAAAGAGAGAATTGTTTAATTATTATTCATTCTTAAAGAACAGTGAAGAAATACATATGAAATCAAAATTCACAGGCTTAGGAATTCAGAGGATCTTTTTCCTTCTTTTTTTTTTCTTTTTTGATAGCGCACCTTTTTTTTTAATTAATGAAAGATAAAAAACCAAATTATCATTCTAAAGTTAAAGTGTTGTATCAGACCTCTTCATGTCTAAACTGTAATTTTGGATAATCAGAATACCAAAGCAGGGTTCTTTGCATTTTCTAGATATTTTGCCATTTATATTCTGGTCTCTTGAGTGCCACTGGAGAGTTTTGCTGCATTCCTGTGCCTTAATTTTTCTATTTGTAGACTGGTGATGACAGCACTGACTTCCTTAATTTTTTTACACCCCAAAATCCTCTAATTCATTGGGGTGTGCAGAGGCTGGCAAAACTTGTTCACAGTCATGAAAGTAGGGGGCTGTGATTTAAGAGTGACCTTGAAGAGTGTACAGGGGTTGATGTGGGTCAGTGAGAGCAGCTGTACTCAGGATTACGTAGATGCCTGAAACAGATGTCTGCATGGAAGTAAATCACCAGCATGAAAGCTAGGCAGCAATAAGGAAGCTAAGGAAGTAGGAATGAACTGGGTCTGGAGCTGCTCCCAGCTCTGTCAGCCTGTGTGCCACCAGCTCGCTGGGCAGCAGAGAGGCTGTGGGTCACACAGGAGAGGGTGGAGGGGAGGTCAGTCCCCAGATCTGCAGTTCCCTGGTGGGGAACACAGCCTCTTGACACCATTTTGTCCCTAGCAGCGGCTTCTCAAACTCTTCTCCTAACCTAATTTTCAGCACAGTTTTAGATACAAAGATATTTAGAATCTAGTGGCCCTTGTCCCTCCTATAGGGCTGTGTTATAACCTGTTAAATAGTTATCTAAATATACTCGTTGTCATCTTCAGCAGTGGCAGTCATATGCCAGTCTTCCATGGAAGGCTTTATACCCCAATAAAAAATTCTGTGTCTCAGCTAATAATTTGTAATCCTATTTAGCCAGTATTGTATTGAAAACAAATTAATGTTATTCATATTTGATTTTATCAAACTGGGAATCATATAACATGGAAGACTTATTGGTATTTATTCCCTAACTACTGTTCTGATTTTGTTTTTACTTTCTTCCTACAGAGGGTGTTCCAATCCCTTCTGCAATGGCTACAAATTTCGGCAAAATTGTTCCTTTCTGTTTTCCACTACTGTTCTGTTAATTTTAATAAGTTGCTAATAAAATCTGTTCAGAAGGACTGTTCAGAATAATAATTTCTTCTGAAATCCCTGACTGCAAGAAAGGAACGAAGGGAAGAAAGGAAGCAGATTGCAAGTATTGTTTCTCCTGCAGTCTGTCACCGTCTTCACTATCCAAAATGTGTCATGAACTGCATGAGATATGAAAAGATCACTTGTGCTTTGTGCATGATTAAAAAATGCAAGGAACTTCCTGCATCGAAATAATTATAGCTTTCTGAAGAAATAAATTTCTGGACCCCAAAATTCAGATATGCTCTTGGATGGAATTTTGTGATTGTTTAGTACCAAATGAGGGTATGATAAGCCTAAGCCTTGTATTCTCTTTTTTTTTGCAATAGCAATTTATTCTGTTAGGAAGTTGGAAAAAAACCCTGTGAAATAAACGATGTGGTATGTTACATTATTAAAATGATTATTTACAGCTTCTGAAAACAGCCTGTTTTTAAATTCATACCTCCTACTGAGTTATTTTCTATACATTCAATGCAACATTTTTTGAAGATGTTTTTCTTTTTGTTTTTTGAAAGTAGTTTTTTAAGACAATATTTCAAATTATTTGCCAATTAGACTATAATTATAGAAAGCTATCAGACTGCTTTCCATAGTCCACTGATTTACTTAAAAAATTCATTTGCTTTATATTTGGTTTCTGCTTACAATTTGTACACCATTAGTGTGTACAAATTTGCAGCATTCTCTTTATCTACATCTCTCCAGCCCTTCATAAGTGTCTGTGTCTCTGTCTGTGTTATTGTTAAAGGGAAAATATTCTCTGCTGTCTTTTCCTTTAAAAAAAAAGTAATTTGAATCCTTCCACATTAGATAGAAAATATTACAGCCCTTGATAGAGGTGCTCATACAGATAAAATCCAAACCAAGATGCACGTGAACATTATTGGATTTATTGCTTTATATCTATCTGATCTCCTTCCTTCCTTTTGATAGAAAGGTATTTGATTGAGAGGTATAATTGTCAATATTTTTAGATATTCTGATTATTTGAGGGTTTTTCAAAGTATTTTGTATTTTGAAGTATTAAAAAAAATAAACTTCTAAAGATCTAATATTTAAATATTATTTATGCTATAAAATTATATTCTTTTCCAGTAAAATAGTATTCCATTAACCCTGTGTTTACTGATCTAGTGGCTTTACTGTGATATCCTTAGGATTTTAGCTCATATACTCTCGAAATGTAAAAATGGTAAGCAATGAAGTCAGGTATTTACACCAGTCATTTGTGTCCTTAAGACAAGATGATGCACATATATTTTAGTTAGGAGATGTGTGGTATCTCTTAGTAATTTTGGAATATTGCCGCTGCCTTGTTAGCCCTAATTCTGCAGCTAAATTACAAGCTAAAGGGACTATAGCATAATTTCTGTATCTGTTTTAGGTTGTGCATAATGTATATAGTTCCTGATGTATTGATGTATGTAGTCCTGTTATGAATTATTTTTGGACACAAATTCTTTCAGATTATGCATTCAGTACAATTTTTGCTTGGTAGTCTATTATTAAAATAGACTCTAATGAAGTAGAGACAATGGTGGGTACCTTCTAAATGCAAAATTATTTAACCTGATGATTTACAATAGTTTTCTTAACTTGTTCACCTTTGATTTCAATAAATAACCCTTGATGAAATTAAAATCTCTTGCATCTTCATGCTCTTAGTTATAGAAACAGTTCAAATTTCCACTGTAGACAAAAAAAATACTGAAATTAATTGACTGCACTTGGCCAGACCTCTTCCAATGATAAAAGTGTATAGAAGTACTTCCTCATGTCTCAGAAGAATGCAAGAATTATTTCTAATAAATACCATCATGCCTTTGGAGTAAAGACAGAAGGACTCCAAACCAGTTTACCTTATGTCCATTCCTTCCCTTAACTCAAAGGAAAGATTCTCATGCTGTGCTTTTCAGAGTGGGCAGAGATGAGGTGAAGTGGATCACCATACCAAACTGCAAATGTGTCCTTGAAACTTTCTGCCATATAAAGGTGGTCCTGAGGGCATGGAAGCTACTTTAACTTGCATGGTGTTGCAGTGGTTGCATAATGACTCTTTCCCTTGTTAAAATGATCAAATGAAACAGCCCTCCTTCATTTCTTTTCTGCTATTTTTTTTTCCATTTGATACTACTGATGCTGATAGAGGTGAAGATTTAGGCTTCAAAACATGCAACAACTCAACCATTTCATCTTAATACTCGTCAGAGTACAGAAGCATTCATGTTTCTCCTTGGGGAAAAAAAAAGGTCTCAGAAGGTATGCTATTTAGCAGCAAAATATACTTTACAATTTTTCAAAATATCATAGAATGTTTTAGGCTGCAAAGGACCTTAAAGACCATCAAGTTCCAACCCCCTGCCATGGGGATGAGCACATTCCACTAGACCAGATTGCTCAAAGTCCCATCCAATCTGGCCTTCAAGACTTCCAGGGATGGAACATCCATAATTCTCTGGGCAATCTCTTGTTCCAGCATTCCATTCCCCATTTTGAGTATATGGAGACTAAGTGCATAACAAAGCTCAATAAGTCTGATTCAAGAGATTACTACTCAGCATCAAAATCATGCTGTGTGTTTCTACTTCTCCCTGCCATTCCTCAGAAACTGACTTAAAATATTTTCTCTTTTTCATTAAATTGAAGTTGAAGGATGCAGGAAAATTCAGTCCACACTCAGTCTTAAAGTTAGCACAAATCCCTTGTATTTGATGTGGCAGAACTTTGACTGTAGGCTCAATTAGTCTTTCTGAGCCCTTATTGTCTGAAAAGCCTGATCTGATCTGAGAAGCCAATAAGAAACTTTGATTTTCTGTATGATCTTGTACACTGAAGAAAAGACTTTGTTCACATGCTTTAATTTTACACCATGTAGGAATGTTTTATTTAGTAAATATTTTTTTGTGTGCTGTTTTTCCAAAGCATTGTGAAAAGTAGGACAGTTTTTGGCTTTGACAACATTGTCTCCTCAATAGAATAAGGTTGATATTTGGGAAAGACTTCTCACACAGGGTCATTTTCTGATTTTATTCCTTTGTGACTCCAGGACAAGATTTGTAATCTGGACTTACTCTGAGATTTCAGGCTCTGGTTAGCCTTGGGTGGATGGGAATAGTTTAAAATACTGAAATATTCAAATAGATACAGTGGAAGTATGGATATATTTCACTGGCCAAGGTATGCATGCTATCTGAAATCTTCAAGCCTTACATTCTGAAAACTGTCATTAAACACTGGAATATTCTCTGACAGGTTGCATTTCATGTTACATATTTATATTGTGCAGCTAAACCTCCTCTTTGCTCTCAGAACTGGTGGAAGGAATGAAAAATACACAGAAACAGAAATATTCCCTGCCTGAATGGAGGGTCAAGCAAAACTAGCCCTTTTTAAGCAAAAAAAGTGGGATGCTGACAATGTTATCAATTAAATTTTTCCTCCTTTCTTTTCTTACTTCTTTATAGAGATGGGGATAAGACATCAGTCTGACACCAAGAGAATCTCACTGCTGTATGCAGCTGTGATCAAGATGCTAATTTGTTCAAGTAACCAGGTATTTCTCAAGCCACTTAAATCCAAGATCCAAACTGCAAAAATATGTTCTATGGTAAATTGTTTCTGTAAGGTGGAAGAAACTGAAGAAAAATTATTAAGTGAACTGTAACTCATGCAAAGAGAGACAGTTTTTAATGCTCAGAGTAAGCATAGAGAGAGACTGAGATAAGACAAGTTTTACCTGGAGATAATCCTTCAGAAGTAATAGGAAATAGTTTCTTTCTATTCATGGTCTCCTTGGTGAGATTTCTAATAACAAAGCATAAGTACATATGTGTGCTTTATATTATGATCTGAATACAGATTACCAACTTACTTAACATATTTCAGGCACAAGACAACTGTAAATAGTTATAATACTGTTTTTTTTTTATACTATAAATTACTTATCTGGTTAATATTTTATTGTTATTGCTGATTTTTTAAAAAGTTAACATTTTTTTCAAACATTGTAAGACTGGTGGGCTTGGAACTCAGAGAATATCTCTGACCACCTTACTGGGTTATAAAAATCTTTTCCCTATAAAAAATATTTTAAATATTCAGTTTGTTTTTGAGACAAAACAAGGACAAAATTAAGCCCAGGACAAACATCTATAAGAATTGTACTGAATAGTGCTACATTACACCCATTCTTTCTCTCTGTATGTTTTTGGTTTCTTCTCTTAATCAGATGCTAAGGTGA
>VYZP01032400.1:336-37645 GCA_013400635.1 Hypocryptadius cinnamomeus
ATTAATAAATTAAAAGCACCTAGAAGTGACAGAAGTAGCAAGACATAAGCCCACAAGTACAATACAACACAACCTAAGAAGGTAAGAAAGAATGTCCCCAGGAAAAGCTAGAAGTGTTGTAAATAAAGATTTCAGAATTGGCTGGTGACCAGAGAACATCACAGCTGGGACAGCCTCACTCTGTGGTGTCATTTTTCCTGCTGTTCAGGGGATAGCTCAGGCTGGTGGAGTGTTCTCCTCTTGCATCTGTTATGCCCTGCTCATCAAGGCAAGTTTCTATCTTGCAAAGCACAGAGCAGTCAAAAAGTCACACAGAGCAGGACATCTTCATTTTTGGTGCTTATGAATGTAATGATTGTACCCAGAGCAGCGCTGCATGTCTGCCAAACTCAGGAGGCACAAAGGCAACTTAACTGCAGTTTGTACTTTGGGCACTTCCCACTCCATTTGTACTCTGTCACATGGAGTCTGTGAAAATGACTCGGAGAAAACGAGAGAAAGGGTTAGAAGCTGTTGGAAGCTCAGGATGATTCCTGTTGCAAATGTGGTAGCCACAGTTTGTGAGATGAGAATCATTGACTGTATTGTTTTATCTCAATGTTCAAAGCTATCACCTGGGGTAACTAAAGTAAAGTATGCATTATCTGTCTGTCTAGTTTTCTCCCTACCCCTCCCAAACGTAATAGGGCTACATAGGTTGACTCCTGCCTGCTCAGGAGTCATGATAAGGTTATTAGAATAAAGAAAACTATTTAATTAAACCTACAGAGATAGCCCAAACCCTCAAATCACCTCAGTGATTAATGTAAAAGTACTATAGTAACTACAGTCTGATGAGTAGCAGCAGCAGTCATGCAGTCAGATTACATGCAGAGAAAGTAGTCAACAGCTGTAACTATTACACCACAAAGGAGATATGAGAGATGCTTTTGTTTTCTTTCTGTTTCTCATTTCCTGCTTAAAGAAATCCTGATTCTGACTGATTCCCTGTTCAGTCACTGGGTCAGAACCTCAGCTCTGTAGATCAGTGTGACATCAAGGGGTCATGACAGGTTATGTCAAATGAAACAGCAGGTCTTATGCCTGTATATTCATTTTACTGAAGAAATATTAATAAAGAGAATATAGAGATTTCCTGATTTTACATGTGAAAAACATGTTACAGACATCAAATTAATTGTTTCATTAAAAGGTCTAGGAATAGCTAGTTTAAAAATTAATTTACTTAATGTTTCCAGCTGGGATTTTCCAAAGAGCTTAGGGCACTTCAGTCTGCAAATCACACTGGAAGTCAGGGACAGACTTTGATTTCCGATTTCCTGAGGGTCCTTCATAATTCCCATGTTCAGGAGTTCATAGAGGGAAAAGCAGTCAGCAATGGAAGAGGCCAATAAGGAGTAAACATTGATAGGAAAGCCATGCTATTAAGTTTATCAGGAAGGTTGAGTAGAGCCAAGAGGTTTAGTTTCCCTGGGCAGCTGCCAGTCCAAACTGACATTTCCTCTCATCCCTCAGCATGTGGCCTTGTGCTTCAAAAAACTTCTTCCGGCCAAGTGTGCAAGCACAGGAGCCATAAGGAGTTTCCACTGGAACCAAAACCTGAGGGGGATGAGCACAAACACAAAGGTTATGTTTGAGACAGGGATATACCAGCAGAAAATCCAGCTATTCACCTCCTTAATAAAATCATGGCCAGACCTTTTCTCCCTCTTAGGAACATCAGTGGTAGATGCTGACGTTATCACAAGTAAAAGTGGATCTATAATGTCCACCTGAAGGAGGGGAAGAATAGGAGAGCACAGTAGCAGAATCCCAAGACTCTGGAGGGAGACTAGAGCATAAACAGACTATAGACCATCAATGTCAATGGAATAACCCAATTTTTCTCTTTCTTGTGAGGGTAACATAACAGACTTTCAGCTGGACCTAGCTGGCAGCTAGAGCAGCTTGGAGGGAGGAGCAAATACATCTCACCCCCTGCCTCTTGCCCTCTGCCTGATCCCAGGCTTGTATCTCATCCACTGTTGGACCAATCTGGGATGCCACACTGCATTCTGCTTGGGTAAAATGTATAGGTTGACATTATAATTGAGAGTGAAATTCAGTGGAGAAAACAGGAATAATTTTTCAGAGACAGTCTATGTTACAGATCCTTCTGATGTCCAGAGTATTCCACTTGACCTTTAGCTTTTATCAATAACACAAAAAGACAATTTTTTATCCTCCTTTTGTAATCAGTTTAAGTCTTTTTTAGAGGTAATGTGGAGCTTTTACTGGGACTGGGAGAAAGTTTGGTCACTTTAACTCTGTTTTATGTAGAACTGCTGCTATGCTTTGAGGCTGAGTATTTCTAAAGAGGGCAGTCAACTTGTATTTGAAGCATTTACTTACTTCTTTGTCATTGGTCAAGCCTAGATTCTTCATGTCTACAACATTATAAAAAGTGTTGTTCAAGACGACTTCCATGATCTGTACCTGAAACCATGAAAATGGATGAGACAATGAATTAGGGCACCTTTTCAGTCAACAACCTGGCAGGCTTTTCACTCTGTGTGGAAAAGAACAATGCCACCCCCACAGGAGGGATGATCAAATGCAATCTAGTGAACACGTGTGGCACACCTTTCACTTTTATTCAAGTGCCGCCAAGAACTGAGTGATGTTCTCCCCCATTGTGTTCCCAGCTGGGGAGTTTCCAGTGTTAGAACTGAGAGGAAATAACAGTCTCATGTTGGTCTTCTCAGTGGTGCAGTTAACATTCACTATTGTTGAAGTAAAGCATCATTAGGAGGAAAGAAGATACCTGTGGCACTCTGGAAAGGACAAGCATCTGGATACAGTTGACAGTTTTCTGGTAAGAGGGTGAATATTCCCCACAGTCAGGTGGTCCAGCAAAGGCTTCAAGGATACATTCACGGATTTTCTTCCTAGAGGTAACACAGGTTCTTACAAAACCTTGTATCAGCTGTCTCTGCTTAGATCTGTAATGCTCTGCTGTGGGGTGGTTTTTGTTTATACTTTGCATGTCTTTTCTGACAAATATATAGCCCATGGGATTTTACGGAAGAACAAGTTGTCCTTTCACCCAAATTCCTTTTCCTCTCCCCACCCCTGCCAGATATATAATTCACAAAAAGTTTTTGTTAAAACTATTTAGCAAAATAGTTATTTTATTCTCCTAAAGTGTTCTGTACTGAATACTAAACTGTTCATTTGAATCCTGTCCAATGATGTACCCATAGAGAGAGAAGCACCCCTAAGACGTGCCTCTCACCCCTCATAACAAGAGCTTATTGCTGTCACTGGGACCTGTGAGTGGCTGGTGCACAGCATCTGTGGATCTGGCCCTTAGACCTTCTGTATGGTATTGAGGGACTTTGTGAGTATAGACTGGGAAATTAATATTACTTGATATAACATATACCATATGCAGTTAAAGTCAAAATCCTTGCATTCGCCATATGACCATTTGCAGAAGAGCTCTCCACATAGAATCCGGTCATGTCTTTCAGGAAGTGTGGTGTGTTCATTCTTATAGAAGCCTTCAAATCCAGACTGTGTTGTCTTCATAAGTTTCAGGTCCTTAATTCCAGCAAAGACAACCAGAGGACCTGTGATTGAAAATTACAAGAAAATATGAACTTCTTTTCACAGAAAGAAAGAAACCTTTGGGTGCATACTTGCATTGACAGCTCCAGTGCCAGAAAGCAGACAATAACTTTCTGCACACTAATATTGGCAGAAAGGTAAGAAACATGACAGAAACTACTGAAGTCAGGCTCAATCTAGAAAATGGAGAATCCCATCAAGTGATCTGCACTTAAGGAGAACTGAGGATAGACTTTTATATCTCGCTTGGAATTGGGACGTGTTGGGTTGGCTCGTGCTGATGTCAATTTAGGAATGGCTCTAAAGGGAAATGAAATAGGCTACCAGTGCTGTGATGGTGCCTTTTCCAAGAACACAGACAAATGTAAAAATTCTCTGTATAAAGACAGAGCCTCAGTCAGTAATTTGCTTTAGATACCTATCCTGTTGGGAGTTTTGCATCTCTGAGAATGAGAGCCAGGAGCCAATGCAAATCCCTGCAGTTCAGCAAATGAGCAGGAACTGGCACTGATACAGATGCCACCCACAGCTTCAAACTGACAGTGGCTTTGCTCTTAGCCACTATTTATAAAATGAGCTGTCGAGGATCGCTGCTGCATGGGTGGATCATTGTCTTCTAAACACCAAAAAAGTTCAGTTGTGACCTGAACTTTTTCTGCTGGCACCTTTTGAGCAGCAGCTATTTCAATTTCAGGTAGTCAGTCATTTAGAGCACACCAAGATGGTAACTGAAAATTTCACTGACCAGAGCTGCTAAAAAGCTTATTCAGAAAAGAGAAACTTCATGGCATGCAGGCTCATTCAGGGCCTGTACAGATAGTCAGGGGCTGAAGACCAAGCTTCTGATTTTGTGCTGCTCTTGGTGCTCACACTAGCTAGTTCAAAATTCATCCTTGAATATTGTAATAATGTAATATTGTAATATAGTAATCCTGCCTTGGATTTGGAGGACTCACAAATTTTGTTTTTAAATGATGTCTTTGAAGGAATTTTACTGGAAATAATTCCACCATGGTAGGCATTTTCTATATTGCATGGTTGTTTAGAGGTTTGGGTGTTTTTAAACTGCTCTGTGACTGGATATTACTGACACTGTATCTTATATTTTTATTTTCTTATTTACATTCATTATTGTTTTTGAATGAGTCTAAGGAGGTGTATCTATAATTTTGCCTATGTCTCCCCGTTATTTACTAAAGCTGTAAAAATATCTAAAAAAGAGACTGACCTTGGACAGGATATTTTGTGGTTTGTACAGATCTTGAATAATTCATCCCTTGAGTATAAGACTGTGACACACAGGTATTAATGTAGTGTAGGTACTATTAGAGAACCTGGAGACATATTATCCTATATTGAAATACTCAGCCTTATTTGAAAGAGCTCCTTGCAACAAAAGATTGACTGAAAGGCTGGCTGACTGTGCAGCAATCAGCCTGGAACTAGCTCCAAAGGAGACAGCACCCAGGGAGAGTTTCCAAGGTGAACAGCTCATGCTGTGCTTTCAGGAGGCTTTGTGCTCGTGCTGTCTTCAGTTGACAAATTTTGATTCTGTTAAGTTACTTACAATGTTTTGCGTTTCCAAAAAACTCTGGGCCTTTTATCAGCTGATACAATGGCAAAACATAATTCTGTTAAACCTCACTAGGGTTTTTTTTCATTATAAGAAAATTATTAAACAATAGGATTAACTGAGAAACGAACTCCCGTGTCTGGCTGATTGGTGCATAGGAGGATGCTAAATATAGAGAACATTCTCTTAGAAGAAAAATAAAAGTGATTTGAAAATCATCACTTTGGTTATTGTTCACCTAGGCAGGGAATTCTAAAGAAGCAACTAAAGGGCTACATGAAGGGAAGTCTAAGAAGGAAAGGTGATTTCTTCAGTAAGCCATAAAAGCTTTCTGTTTGTGTAGAATCTGAAGTTGCAGAATTGCTTGTTAAATTTTCATTATGATGAAAAATTTAATACGATCTACATTAAGAGCAACAGCTTTTCAAAAATGTATAGACTCTTTTTGTTTGTTTCTTTTTTTTTTAAATTCAGGTGTCTTTTTTAACATTTTCCTGAAAATACAGTCAATACTATTGAGGCTGCCAAAAGTACAGCAGTAATGAACAATACTAGAAACGTTAAAAAAGATGAGGCCAAGAGGCACTGGAGACTTGTACAGGCCTTCTGTGTTCTTTTAGCAGGAACACAGGAACAGTGCTCAGATGGACCTTTCAAAACTTGTGTCCTGTCTGCAGGTGAAACTGGTCTTGTCACTGGATCTGGATAGGATGGGAAGTAGTTCTAAGTTACATTAATGTAGTATAGACAGGTACTGAACTAATGCCCAAGCCCTCTAAAAGCCATTATGTGAAATGATACTGTGGCCTCAGCTCAGTTCCCAGTAATCCAGGAGATGCATTAAACAAAATACCATCACAGTGAGACTTAACTTGGGCTTTTGTTGCAAGCTATAGCAAGTAGAGATAATTTTTACACTCCCTTTGGAATGCCAATTCATGGACAGACAGCTGAGCTTGAAAGCCTGTCTTTTAAGTACCACAAAACTCTAGGTCAAGCCAAATACTGCTTTGTTTATGCGTGGTGTGCAAAAATAGTAAGCTCACTGAAATATTTTCTTGTAAAAAATGGTTCACATATAGACCAGAGTGCTCACCATGTTCAAGCTAGTCTGGCTTGCAGCAATGAAATGGCTTTCTTAGAAATAAAATCAGGGCATGTTGACAGGAGTTTGAAAATTACTGCAAACCAGGCAATTGGCCTGCAGCAGTGTGGTATCAGGTAAGGATCACAGGACACCACAGGTTGTAGCATAAGGTAGAAAAGTAAGCAGCCTGTTCTCAGGAGGCTGTTAAATCCTGTGGCAAGATGTAACAGTTCTGCTGGATGGGCTGTTGTAACCATTCCATGTTTGGGATATACATACAAATGTGGGCTACATTAGTTCTTCCGCCATGTCTCAGAGATCAAGAACATCAAAATTACACTATAAAAATCTTCTTTGGTTTAGACCTCTGGAGCAGTTTGGCTGTGCCCTAAGACCTGTAACAGCCACAGCTATCTCTAAAGCCATCTTCATCTCTCATTGGCAGAAATATTTACAGAGAAGTAGGGGATGCTGCCAATTCTTTTCTCACCATTCCGGCACTGCTCAGCTTCACAAAAGTGGATCCCATCAGGAACACATATGAATGAGTGGATGTGGGGAACGCCATCCTGCAGTTTAGAGCAGACATGTAAGTAAAAGTGCCATAAATATTATTATGTTAATTTGGAAACAGGAGCTAAGAGAGTGAGGAATGACAACAGCATAAACAAATGGAATGTATTAGTATTTTAGATACCTCATGCAGACGTTGCCATGGTACTTCTTGAACGTAGGCTTTGACGTACGCCACTTGGCAAAATGTTGTCATGAAGTGATGGCAGATATCTATAGCAAATTGTTCTAAACTTGAGATCTAAGGCAGCAAACAGTATTATTAGAAAGAAACAATTACCTCATGTACAAAAGTAGATTTTTCTGGTTGTTGTAAGTATTTGGGAAGAATCAACGTGGTTAAAAACACATTTCTGTTATTTCTAGCTTGGCTCACTGTGCCCAGTCATTTGACCAGCTTGCAGCATATGCTGCAAATAGCAGCTATAGTTGTGTCAAAAATCTTCCATTCTGTGGTACAGTGAGCTGCAGTTCTTGGACTGAGAGAAACTGCTGCAGAAGTCTTATTCTTTGAGCATATAATGCTGAAATAATAATTTATCACGATTATTCTGATTGATATGGTGATAGTCTAATTAAGTTTTACAGGGTAAAGATGGGATTTCATTATGGAGAAATTTAGTGCTACAGATTGTCATTATGATACATGCAATTGATGGCAGTAAGAGCACAGAAGAATTAAGAGGAGTCTCATACTTTGAGACCTTCTGTTTAAAAATACTTTATAGGAATAATGCAGGATTGTGGGCTATTAAATTAAATTAAAAAAAAAAGATGGCTTTTATATGACAAATCCACAAAAAACAGTGCTAGCTCTTGAGAAAAAAAGGCTTTGGAAAACTAAGAAAGAGTCCACAGGACAAGCAGTGGAGGAGGAAAACTAAAATCACTGAAAATTACTTTGGTACTGATCTGATATGCAAATTGAAAATGAAAAGTTAGTATAACAAATATTTCCAAATGAAGTTGTAAAAAACAGCAAGGCTAGTTAAAAAATAAAAATAAATACCCCATTTTTTTTGGCCAACACAAGGACAATGTTCTTTATGGTGTCTGTAGGTATCACAAGAGAATTGTTTCCTTCCAGGTACTCCTGAGGAGAAGTCAGCCGGAGATGCGCACACACTTCCACTTCTTTAACAAACTGCTTCTTTCCCTCTTTATGAAGGCGAAGGAACTTAATTGTATTCTTGCCATATTCACAGTTGAGGACTTCAAGGTCCTTGATCTGCAAAGAAGACACGTGGCAGTAGTAAAGAAATGCAGTGGAAGCCTGAGTTATGCTGTCATGAAACAATGTCAGTGAAACATAAACAGTGCTTATGGCCTTTATTTTTGTAGTTATCTGTGATAATGAGAATATTTTCATTATAAATTCCAGAGTCCTGACAGGAAGAAAAAATGCTTTAGGAGACTATTATTGTATTAGTAGCAGCTGTGATAAAATTTTAAAATTTTCTGGGGGACAGATTAGAGAACAGGAGTCACAGTGAACTAGTCTCTCATTTGTCATCTGTGAATTAGTCCTGACTATATAGACCTTCACTGAGTCTGTTCTCTGGGATCATTGGTTTTGTTTGCATTAAGCCCTGTTATTAAGTGTTACCCTGCTTCTGTCAAACACACCCCCTTTACACACCTCTTACAGTGTTGGAGAGGCTGTTCTAGCAAGGTGACAACACTCTGCAAAGGTTGTGAGGATTTCTGTTGTGCTAAAATACCCAGAGCTCATTGCACTAGATTTTCCATGCGGCTGAAATATCCCATACTCTGTATCAACAACTTTTAATGTAAATCAGCCCCTTTTCATGTAGGCATAATGAGGATGGAGAAAGAGCGTTTTCCACACCAAAGTGTAAATTGAAGCTTTTTATGTGTAAGTTGCTAAAAGATTATCAGATGTGAAATCGCTCCATTCAGACATGTTTGTTCCTAAGAGAAATGTTAATGCACTTTAAAAACAGTTGAAAAAAGCATTAGCTAATTGTAAGTAAATTCATTCGGTTCAGAGATCAGAGTGTTTCTCCGGCTCAGTCCCTACGGGCTCAATCCCCAGGGTGACTGGAGGTGCCCAGGGTGACTGAAGATGCCCAGGGTGACTGGAGGTGCCCAGGGTGACTGGAGGTGCCCAGGGTGACTGAAGATGCCCAGGGTGACTGGAGGTGCCCAGGGTGACTGGAGGTGCCCAGGGTGACTGAAGATGCCCAGGGTGACTGGAGGTGCCCAGGGTGACTGGAGGTGCCCAGGGTGACTGAAGATGCCCAGGGTGACTGGAGGTGCCCAGGGTGACTGGAGGTGCCCAGGGTGACTGAAGATGCCCAGGGTGACTGGAGGTGCCCAGGGTGACTGGAGGTGCCCAGGGTGACTGAAGATGCCCAGGGTGACTGGAGGTGCCCAGGGTGACTGGAGGTGCCCAGGGTGACTGAAGATGCCCAGGGTGACTGGAGGTGCCCAGGGTGACTGGAGGTGCCCAGGGTGACTGAAGATGCCCAGGGTGACTGGAGGTGCCCAGGGTGACTGGAGGTGCCCAGGGTGACTGAAGATGCCCAGGGTGACTGGAGGTGCCCAGGGTGACTGGAGGTGCCCAGGGTGACTGAAGATGCCCAGGGTGACTGGAGGTGCCCAGGGTGACTGGAGGTGCCCAGCGCCGGAGCCGGCATCGGGCAGGGCTCTGCCCGGGAACCCTTTCTGCGGGCGCGGGGCGAGGGCTGCGCTCACTGCGAGGGCTGGGCGGAGAAGGAGTGAGCTGGAGTTGGTGTTGTTTTGCTTATCTGAACACCAGGTGTTTTTTCAGATAGTTGCGAAAAATTTGCGCGTCAGTCATGGAGAACTGAAAAGAAAACAAAAAGGGTTTCGGTATCTGCAGGTTGGAGCTTTATTTAAAGCAGAATACCATGAATATTGTAAACAGTCAAAATATTTTTTTCTGTTTTTTGTCAAAAACATAACTTGTCAACTGTCATTTTGTTGCCCAAAGAAATCGTGAGCAGTTTCCGGCGCTCCCAGGAGCCCGTGCCCCGCTGTCCATGGCCGTGCCTGCTGTGGAGCCCGGTTCCCAGGCCGGCTGCGCTGGCCCGGGGTGTGCTCCCTGCTCCGTGGGCAGGAGCTGACAGCGCTCTCAGCACAACTTCTCCTTTCAGAGCCACTCGGGGCTCGCCCTGCGCAGCCGGCAAACCAAAATGCCGGCGGGATCTGCTTGGTGGCACCCTGCTCTGCTCTTAGTTCTCTCCTGCGTGCCCCTGTGGGCCGCTGAGATTTCCTGCAGGAATGAAGACGGGGAGACGGTGGATTGGTGAGTAAATACCGTGCAGGGGAGAAACGCTGGGAGAGTAAATAAATACATCGAGATTAAACCGCGGGAAGGGGGTGGGTAACCGAGAAGCAATGCTGGCAATCGCTGGCTCAGTGCTGTTGGCATGAGAGTAGTGGCGGAATGCTGCGTTTCAAAAACCTAGGATAAGTCACTGAAATCTGATTTCATTCCCCTCAACCAACCACCGTGCAGCATCATGACTAACTGCAGAACAATCAAATAATCAGGGTTTTACACAGCGTTTATGTCTCATGATCAAAGGGAATATAACCTGTGTTGCGGTGCCAGGGCTGCGCTCGCCAGCGGCAGCCCCGGGGGCACGGCCGGGCCCGGGCACCGCCGGGCGGGGAAGGCGCCCGCCTGTCCCCTTCGGCTGGCTCTGGACAGCAGCGGGGCTCTCCCCTTGCTCAGGGGCTCTGAGGGGCCGCGGGGCTGGGCTGCCCCGGGCTGGCGGCAGCAGCGCGGCCGAGCCCCTGTGTCACTGGAGCAGAAGTCGCTCCGTGCCCGGAGCTGCCGTCACGGTATCGCCGGTGCCACCCCACTGCCAGCTGCGAGCCCAACTTCGGGTATTAAATGATTAATTGGATTAATGAGCTTTCAAGATGAAAAGATACAAAGTACAATTGCATAATATCCAGCCCAGATTTTAAAAGTGAAATGAGGGCACTTTAAAAAGAGCTTCCTGAAGATAAATATCAACCAATTTCAAAAGAAAAATGTTTTCTTGTGAACAACGATTAGTTTGGGTACAAGTGCTAAAGAAGTAGGCCCATCCCTTTCCCTGCACACAGAGCTGACTGCAGGGAGGGCAGGTGCTCCTCGCACCACTGGCAGGAGCACAGAGCTGCCTTTGCTTTCTGTAGACATAGCATCAAATGTATGAGGGTCTAATCCATCCCTATGACTTGTCACCTTTGCCAAGGCCCTTCTGGATGATGTAATTTTTTCAGGAATCAGACTCTTACTTGGTGTAGCTACCCAGGAACTTAAAGGTATGAGATATTTTATTTTTCCCTGAACTGGATTTAGTCCTTGCAGAATGAGGTTTTTAGTGAAAAACAAATGAACACAAAAACCCTAACAAACAACAAACAAACAAAATCCACAGACCAATATATATACAATCTGTCAATTTCTGAGATGAAGACAAATTTTGTATTAAAATTTTCTGAGAAATTATTTGAAGGCTGGGGCTAGGAGTAATTCACCTGTGCTTCAATGTCAATGCCAGTGACGTGGGGTCTGCACAGGCAAATCCATGTTCCCTTTNCTCAATGTCAATGCCAGTGACGTGGGGCCTCTTCCAGGAGGGAACTTGGGGGTCTGCACAGGCAAATCCATGTTCCCTTTCACAAATGTAGCAGGTAGGACAGGGGGATTACATTTTCAATATGCCCTGATCAAAAAAAGATAAACTTGTCTGTCTGCTGGGGTCATTCTGGTTTACTAAGAAGAGTCACCCTTTGGATTCTGGATTTAGTTGCTATGAAACTGACAGGAGAAGCAGAACTGAAACTGCTGAGAAGAGCCTCCTCTTAAAGAAAAGGTGTCAATGTCTTTTTAAAAAACAACACTGCGTTATTTTCAGTTAGCAGCAGGTTTGTGTGAGTTCCTGCTATGCGGTGGTTTCATCCTGCAGTATTCCATAACTACTCAATATTCACACCTTTCATTTGCTGCTGAGGGATCCCTTGCTTTGTCTGACCTGATCCCATCTGTGCTCCCCAGCTGGGCTCGCAGCTCCTCCCCACACGCAGTACCTGCGCGGGCAGAAGTCTCTCCTGCTTTCATTTCTCTCGGGATCTCGTCCCACAATCCTCGCTGCACCTCCCACAGGGGCTGCCAGAGCACATGGCCGTAGGACCGGCTCTCTGAGGAGGGCAGAGTCTTTCTTTATTCATCTAAACTCACTGTATGCTGTGGGAAGCCTTCCCTGCAAATAAAAGCCAGAACTATGCTGTCTGAGAAATGCTGAGTCAAGGACTGAAGCCATCATGCACATTGTTTGTTTGGGCTTTTTTTAATGGGGTGGGGAGGAAGGGAAGAAGTAAAGATGCGATTCGTGCTTGTAAATTGTGTTCAGTCACAAGAAAACAATGTCACAGTGCTAATCCGGTCTAAGCGGATTTGCTCTTTCTTGGTTCTCAGGAAAATAACTTTTACTCTGCTCCCACAAATGCCTAAGTTCTTGAGAAATTTCCTGTGCACGAGTAGCACTAAAGATTTTATACAAATTTAATTGGTAATACACTCAGCTGGCTTTCTGGAAAGAGCCAAAACATGTATATACTGGGAATTGGCAGGTGATTTCTTGATAGCTCAATGATTAGCATTTCTTAAGCATATCTGCCAAGGTGGATTTGTCAGATGCAAGACTGTAAACGCTTCCAGAGCATAAACCTTTCAGTACAAAGTAGTTTGGAAAGGCTTCATCTACTAATTCCTGGATCAGCTCTTACTACTGCAACCACTGCTATTCCTCTCCTTTCCAAATCTTCATTTCAAATCTTTATTTCAAATAAAGGGATTGTTGTGACTCCTTGTGCATGTATAGGCACAGACCACTCTCCCCAGCCTAGTTATATAAATCACTTTCTTCTCTGTGATCTGTCATCAGAAATTATTTCTCCTGAGATGCTTTGAGGAGATCATTCAGTCAGTGGCAATGCAGGTGGATTACCAGGACCACCACTGGTGTGTGTTTTTCTTCTGCCTGTACGTGTACATTTCCCATGGATTAAATATTCTTCTCTAATAAAATGTTTTCCTGCCACTTTCTTACCTGTGTTTGGAGATGTCTTTTGTGAGCAACTTGAGCCTCTAAGTCAACTGAGCAAGGTTTACTCCTCCTGATATGCTTGAGGGGTTAATCACAGGCTGCATTTTTGTTAAATAGTATAGATTGAAAATAATGCCACTCAGTCCTTACTGTTGACATTAACAGCAAATTACTCAATTACAGCCCTCAGAGAAATTCGCTGAGTTAATGACATTGTGATTAATCCCATGGACTTGCACACTGGGAAAACTTGTTTACTTTATCACTTTGCTTTATACATATTTTGTGATTGTGATACATATAAACATAATATAATGCATTTTTTAATTTCAATACCTAATTTTATCTATTTCATATAATGCCATATTTATATAATATAGAAATTGTTTGACCTGGGAGAATGTTAGACTGGGTTTGGGACCTGAGGTTCTTTACCAGAACTAGGAGTAATAGGGATTTCATAGACTCAGCCAAGGCTACCTCACATTCTTCAGGGGTACCAACAGCAGTCTGGCCACAGCAACAGCAGTTTGGTGCTGAATCAGCCTCCCTTGCTCGCTAAGAAGCAGCACAAATTTGTCTGCAGCAGAGAGTGTGCTGCCAAACTGCAGCTGGTTCCCGGGCTGGGTCATTGCCTTGGGGCTGAGATGGCCACGCTGCTCCCCCTCCAGCCCAGGCATCCCTGGATTTGCCCTTCTTTTTCTCAGGGAGGGAAATACTCATTTACACATTCAAACAGGGTGGTGGTAAAAAACCAATTGCTCTTCACTGTTGCAGGTTTGCTCTTTACAAGCTGCCAAAGCATGCCAAAGGACAGATTCCCATGCTGGGACTGGAATACCTGTACATGGATGCCCTGGCTCCGCAGTGGCAGCTTGGTAAATACCTCATCAACATGACCCAGAGTGCTCTGGGGCAAACACTGCAGCAGCTGTATGAGACATATGAATCCAAGGCAAGTGACATTTCATTTTTTTTAGTGTGGTTACTTGATATCATATGCAGATGACATGAAAGCAGCCAAAATAAGCACATAAGGCCAGGCCTGACCAATAGATCTGCTAAAACACATGAGGGGAGGAGCACCTTGACAGCAGGACAGATTATTTGCAGTTTTGGGTACAATTAGGGAAATCCTTAAACTTCTAATTTCTAGTCAAGCTTTTCATATAGTTAGAGTATTGTCCATCAAAAAAAGAGTGTTCATACATTCTCCCTTTGGCTTCTTTTCTGCAATTCATGTTGAGCAATATCTGAAGTTGTGAATTCAAACCAAGGTCAGTGGTAATTGTTACAGACACTTGTCCTAAGTCCTGCTATGTGCATGTGTTTCATACTCTGACTCAAATCAAATCTGGGTTTTCATCGTCCGCCTGAAATCACCGTGACTGCTCTAGCAGGGATATGCTGCTTTTGACCTTCTTTTTTGCTCCCATACTCAGGCACCTCACTTACATTTGTGTGAAGTGATTGTAAAATATCACAAGATTTCCCTATAATCATTTTTTCCTATCTGTGTGGTATTGTTGGGAGTCTGGGTGTGTCTTTGCATTTCTCTGTGGGTTTGTGGTAGGGTGCAATTAATTTGTATGTAGAAGAGACTCCCAAAAGTCACTCAAATGTTGGCAGTCCAGAAAACTGTCAAATCCCAGGTCTTACTGCAACTGTAATAAGCTGTTTACAAACTCATAGTGCATTGGGAGGGGAGGCATGTCCCAACTTCTTTGAAGTTCCCTATTCAGGGGAAAAAAGGTGTGGCCATATGCAAATATTTTGCAAAAAAGCTTTAATTACTTGCCCTTAATAAGAACAGTTGTCACGTCTATTTTTACTCAGCAAATGTTTTTACCAGATCTGATTGCTGAATCAGAGAGAGGCCGAAAAAACAGAGAGGGGAACTTCTTTGCAAGCAAGTGGCCACTAAACCCATGTGAACTGGCTTAGTAAGCATACTCAACCCTTGGCAAAGGGCTGCTGCAGTGATTGAGAGAGCTTCCACTTCATGTCAGCTGAGGCCCTAATGCTGAGTCTTCAGGTTTATTTTACTGTAATGTCTGTGGAGACTGTGTCAGCTGAACTGGGAGCAGGATTAGGCTCGTGATGTTCACACAGAGGAATCCTGAATTCTTTCTTCTGTTGCCAGCAAGTGTTTGCATAAGTGCCTTCCTTTTACTGAATGTCATGTTTCAGAAGTGTGTGTTTCCCTGCAGAGGAACACCACTGCATATGCGATGTACAATGATGAGATCCCTGAATCAGACTCCAAAGGGTCGAAATGTGGACACACCAAAGGTACTGGGAGAGTCCCAAACTACTATTTTCTCCTTTCTCAAGTTGCAGATAGCATCTGCTTGTCTGTCTGTTTGTCTATCTGCATATCTAAAATTCCTGCCTAAAACAAAACTGAAGAGTGATTTGCATGGTGTGTGGTTTTTGTGTAGTCACCTATGCTGCAGGTTCTGTTTTGGTTTTGCTATGCCTGTGCTGTGTGGAGGATCTTGGGGCTTATGGACTCTTTGTTTCAAGAGTTGAAACTAATACAAATCCTTTTAGCACCATCCTGTGCCTGATGGCAAAGCAGTACAAGATGTGAAGAGAAACATTCCCTCAACAGAAACCCCTCCAAACTTTCTGGGGCAAGAAACTGCTGCCAAGGTCATGGAAGCACTGTAGGATGTAGTTACAGAAAATCGAGGCTTTAAATGAGTGTAAACTTCAGTGGAGTTCAAATGTTCCCCTGAGGAAGCAGATGGGGTTTGCCCAGCCTGATGTGGAAATGAGCACATTTTGCAGGGCTGTATTTTCAGGCTGCAGCAGTGGGCACAGCTCAGGAGCATGATCCACCCTGGAGGGGAGAAGCATCGCCTGTCTCTCTGCTGCTCCCCCATGGGGGACAGTTTGGTCTGGGGAAGAAGACACAGTGTTGACAGAACCTGTTTCCCTTTGTCCAGTGAATACTTGAAGTGAAGAAAGATGAGCAATGGAGAGAGGGTCACAACAACTAAATTATTGGAACTCTTGAGGACAAAATTTGAGCAGAGGAAGGGGATGTGAAAGGATTTTTTTCAAATAAAACATGATGACAGTTTGAGTGATGCAGGAAAGAATTGATGCAATTTTAATACTAAATTAGTGTCTCCTATGGTCTATTAATCTACTCTAGAACAGCTTACTGTAGACATTAACACATTGAAATGTGGTATCTGCAGCAGCAAAACCAAAGTAGGGCACTGCTCTATCATCTCAGGGTTTTTTCTTCCTTTATTCATTTCCAGTAACTTTTATTTTGACAGGATTTCTGCTCTTGGATAAATCACAAGGCTTCTGGGTGATTCACAGTGTGCCCCTGTTCCCTCCCATCCCTGAGGATGGTTATGGATATCCATCTACTGGGGAGTCCTTCGGACAGACAGCCATCTGTATAACCTTCAAATATGATCAGTTCACAGAAATAGGTACGGAAAGCTTCTCCCTAAGAAAGCCTTTGTCCCACCACATCTCTCTGATTGCTTTCCTTGAGGTTTCACCTCAAAAATTCCTTGTTCTTGACCTTTTTTTGTGACATTGGAAAACCAAGTGGGGCCTAGAAAAAGCATTCTTGGCTTCAGTTATATTTATCCAATGATTTCCTGTGTGAATGTGGGAAATTCACTCTTCCACTCTGTTTTCATCTCCCTGTGGGGACTGTCAGGATAATAATAGTCACAAGTGTATATCAAGAGTAAACTCAATTCATGCAAACAAATGCTTTGGAAATACAAAGTAGGATGATTAATCACTTTTAACAGTAACAGCTCAGTCAGCAACAGTCATCTGCAGTTCTAAAAATGTAAGACAACCACTGCTTGAGCTGGAGTAGTAGCCTTGACTCATCAGAAATATGAAGTATGGAATAAATATCACCTAGAATTTTCCTAGGTATTTCTTTGCCACAAAAATTGCCAATACTAAATATACAAAAAAACCCCAAATCCAACAAAATACAGCTGCAAGATTTAGAACTATCTGGCAGTGATAACTGGTACTGGAATCCTGAAAAGGGACTATTGAGAGACGTCACAAGAAGTCATATTGGCATGTTCCTCAACTCTTTTCACACTGTTTTTTCACACTTCTCTCACTTACAAACCTCAAATCAAATTAATGAACGGCACATGCTGTGCAAATTGCCAGGCTGGCCACACCTCAGACCTGTCTAACCCAGATTCCTTTTTGTGGAAACACATCTATGCATGTGTTTAGCAGAAGAGGACAAAAAATGAGATGCATATGCTAATGCTTTTCCTGCCTCATCCTCCCAGCTTCTGCTAATCTGTGGTTCAGGGATTTCCTGAGCCAGAAAGACTGGAATGTTTCTGATGGACTGGTCTTCCATGAACTCACCAAATGAGCCCATTTATTCCCTAGCTGTTTATGCTATCCATGGCAAGGACTTCTACAGTTGAGCTGTGCACTGTTCAGAAAAGGAGATTTCTTCTGCAAATTCAATCCAGATGCTGAAAGTCAAGTTCTGTTCTCCCTAAAACCAAACTAGACCCTTTGGCAGCTCCTCTCTTTGCATTTGGCTTGGCAGCTGTAACTGACTGGAAACTAGTCCTGTAAATACAGAGAGGTTTGGATTTACACATGATGTCTGAGTGCTCCCTGACTGCAGAGAGGCTCGAAGATGAGCATGGGTGGAAGTGGCAGTGGACCAAAACCACCAGTTAACAGTTCTGCTAGAAATAAAGGGGTGTGAGTGAAAAGCTTGAGCATGCTCTCCCAGCCAGTTGTTGTGCTGCAGGGCCAGTCAGAATACAAAGCAATACACAAATTCTTGGTTGCTAAAATAAGATACTTTGACAGTTAACTCATCCAGGAGGTAGGCTGTGAAGATTAAGAAGGATTTAGGTTTCCTGTCCAAGACAGAACTTTGCTCTCTTGATTGCTTTTCTTTAACCCATTTTAATTCTCCGTGTGTTCATTTCTGTGGGTTTTTCTCAGACCAACAGATGCTGAGTTATAATCCAGGAATCTACAACTGTTCCATCCCTCACATCTTCCAAGCTGATCTCCCAATTCTCCAGAAACTCTGTGCAAAGTCCAGGCTGCCCTCGGTCCCCTTGTGCCACCTCTCCAAGCTCCAGTCAGCTCAGGGGGAAACCTTTCTCCACTTTGCAAAGTCACATTTGTTCATAGATGGTAAGAGAACCTTTTGCTCTCTATGTAACACATCCTCAATTAATTCTTAAAATATGAATTAATAAATTATTTTAAAATTGATAGTCTCTCTGAGGGGGAAAAAAGAAGTTCAGCTTCAGAAATAAATGTAACAGAGGGCAAAGTGTGCTGTCCCATCCTAATGTTCCCTCAGCCCCACAAAGCAGTAAGGTGTCTGATCCATCCTAAGGTATTCAGCAATTAGATTTTCAGGAAAATTATGTTCCATTATCCAACAGTAACAACAAAGAAGAAATAGGGGAGTTGAATCATCCGGGGCTTTTTTGTTATGAAGAGGACTTGCAATTTTTTTGTCCTTTCCCTTTTTTCGTGCTGTTTGTTTGTAACAGGTTTTCTAGAAGGAGAAAAAGTAGAAATGAACTTCTGAAAAATTCAAAATAAGGGGAGAGGGCAAAATTCCCTCTGGCCGACTTCATGCATTACAATGAAACTAGCACAATTTAATTTCAGTCTGTTCTTAAATGAAGCAACATGAAACACTGATTGCCCACACCCTGTGTTATTCCACAGATATCTATGTGGCCTGGATGGCTCAGGAACTGAAGACTGATTTGTTGGCTGAATCCTGGCAGCGTTCTGGCGAAAAACTTTACTCAAATTGCTCTCTTGACTACCACGTCTACAACATAAACATGATAGGGATGCCACTGAACTCCACCTTTCGTTCCATTAATGATCATTCCAAATGGGCTGTTTCAAGGAAATACAAAGATCAGTGGACATGCATTGGGGACTTGAACCGTGCTGCTGAGCAAGCTTGGAGAAGTGGTGGGTTCATCTGTACCCAGAATGAACAGATCTACAAAGCCTTCAGGCATTTGGTCATCCACTATGAAAGGTGCACTTCTGCTCCCAGAGAGCTGTAGCAAACCATTCCTCCCAACCAGCACAGCCCTTGTTACATGGGAAGTGTAGGAAATCTCTCTCTCTCTCTGAACTATATTTTCACTCTGAAGAGCAGCCCTGTGAGTTTCCAGATGTGCTAGGCCATCCCCTTGTTAGCTGTAGGAGCAGGTGCTGTGCAGGTGAAGGGCAGCTGTTTTCCTGTGGTGTGGGACCCTCAGAGGGTGTGTGCTGGGCCCTGCTCCACTCCCCTGGCTCCTGTCACCATCTGGGATGGGATGGGATGGGATGGGATGGGAGGCACACTGCTGCACAGGGCTGCACCAAAGCACATCTCTGTGAACACCCTGCACAGGCATCCCTGGGCACCTTGGGAATAGGGCTGAAGCTGGGATGGGAGGGACAACAGAAACCTCTCTCATGAGCTGGGCTGTCAGCACTGGCAGGTAGCAAGGGATAAGTACCCCCAAATACCTCAAAATTGCCCTGGATTTCTGGCACTGTTGAGATAAATCACAGCATTTCTGCTCAGCTTGGGCTGAATCTCTAAAAGAGCTGAGAAAATTAGATCCAGACAGGGAGATGAGTAGATCTGAGGACAGGAAGGCCTCGTTTTTACATGATTCATTTTTAGAGAATTAATGAACTTTAAATCATCTTTAAATTATCTGTAACCAATAGCTTGGGAATATTTCTAGTGCTTTTATTCATGTACAGCAATTTTATAAACAAATAAACATGTCCAAAATATGAATAAACAAAATGAGGAGTAACAATGGTCTGTTTACATTCTCCCTCTTCCATCTGTATTTGTGGTTGGTTACAATGTTTTATAGCTGCCAAAGGAAAAATGGAGACAATGAGGAAAAAATATAAAGAGAAGAATATATTTGATGAAAGATATTATTTAACCTACATTTTCACATTACAACAAATGTGGCTTTAATTTTCAATATCTCCAGTCTCAGGCTTAGGACCTGAAGTTTGCATGGTCTTGCTATAAAGACAAAGCTGATTTGCAAAATCCCAATACACACTTGTGTTCAGATTTCAGAAGTGTATCTGTGTTTAATATGTTCCTATTTATATGTTTCTGTTTATTTTTCCTGAATTGCTAATACAAACTCCAGTCTGAAGATCTGGCTGTCCCACTGATAATTCTGTTTTGCTGTGTTCATAGTCCCCACCACTGATCCTCCATGGAAGCAGGCATAAAGAAATGCCCCACAACCACAAGAGATTGCCAAAGATTTCTTTCCCTTTTCACCCTGAACAATCAGCCAAACAATGAAGTGTAAAAAGTGTCAAAGTAATTAATTTCAGAAAACACTTGTACATATTTCTTGAAGAGATAATCTATGTGGCCTGCATAATAAAGGGCATTGTACAGGAAGAGGTTTCATAATTAGCCAGTCGGGATTGAAGGTAGCTCGTAGCTTCAGTCTGATGGCTCAGTGAAAATAGTTTTGTTGCTTAGATATCCTGCAAGAATTTTTCTATTTTCTCTGCATATGACCCAATAACATTTGATAAATAATTTGTTTGATAATGTTCTTTCTCTGGTGCCTGTCAAATTGTTTTACATATTTACTTGTTGTTTTGCTAGCTGTGGTCAAGCAACACCTTTCGTGGCAGAGAAAATTGCCAGTGACAGAACACTGCGCCATGGCATGGTAGGGCATCACTCAGATAAGCCAAGAGCAAATTAATTTATCTTGCCTATTTTGTCATGTCAGACACTGACCTAACCTGCCTGTCTGAGCTTTTGTATCTTGCCCACAGCTTTGTGTAAGCACAACTTCGTGTACAGGACTGGCAAGAAATTATTTCTCTGCTGGAGACGGTGCTGGCAAGGTCACCATGTGTGTCAGAGAGCACCTGGGTCTGTGTAAATACCTGTATTTCTTGTAGTATTTTCAAATACTCGGTCACAGGGTTCAATAGCCAAGAGTCTCTGTCCCACTGGTTGTCACAGCAGTGTTGCCAGCCTCCTGCTCCTCAGGACAGAAGTCACCACCCACTTGAAATAAGTGCTGATTGCTGTTCTTAATTACTTGGTCAATTAATAGCTGTCGTAAAGTTTTACAAGACTACTTAAACATTCCTCTTTATTAAACCCAAGACTGGTTGCCTCCATTTTAGCTGTGACTGAGGAGGCATAAAGAGCAGTGGGAAGATGCAGAGAAACAGCTGTACCATACAGCAGTGTAAGCACCTCAGCAGCCTGGCTGTGCACACACTCATTTCAGTGGTGTAGCAATAAAAAGGCTGCAGATCTGGTTCTCATTTTTTGACTGTAAACAGCTTTAATTCAGTTTTGCTTTTGTTGTGTAACTTCTGCATTTGCATATCTGTGTATTTCTGCTACGTGTTATGAAACATGGGCAGACTCTTTGTTTCCCAAAAGAGACTAATAATCAAAAAAATAAACACAATGGATTTTTAAAGGGTTTGTAACTCTAAAATCCTTAGGGCTTTCTTTGAAAATGCAAGACCATAAGCTACTTACCCTCATGTGCCTTCACAGCATGCCTTGTGTAACGTTTACTTTTTGCCTATTTTATATATATATGTCTATATATATATATTAATAAGGTTTTTAAATTTAAAATATGCTGTTGTATTTTAAGATGCCAAACACTCAAGAAATATCTGCCTGTCCCAGTGATTCTGTGCTGCCTCTGCTGCCCACTGCATCCCTTTTGACTGGACAGACTGGTTTGGTTCCTGCCAAAGGGGACACGTAGTGTGGCCCTTCCGCAGTTTCAGGGGGTCCCACTCAGTAAAACTGACCCTGCAGAAGTGTCCAAATGCTGGGCCCTGGCATGGAGAGGGAAGAAAGCTGCTGCCTTGTGTGGAAACCTGGATTCTCTTCTCAGCATGCAGGTTTGGCTATTCTGACCCTTGGGCTCTGTTCTAGTTAGACTAAATGAGAACATTTATTATACATGAAAATTGTTTGCCGAGGGAGTAGGAGAGGCCAAAAGCAAACATTATTAATCCACTAAACATTACTGTACTGCAGCCAAGTTTGTAACAAACACAGCAGTAGGGGTGGTTGTTTGCTATAAATTGCCCTGCAATCATTTCCACAAGCCAAGGCTCGGTCCCAGCACGCCTGACACGCTGGCGAGGCACAGGAAATGCAGACACAACCTCCCCAGATCCAACCCCCCACACCAGGGCATCTCCAGCCCTCCCCACAGCCAGAGCAAGGACAGGACTCTGCCTCCCTGACAGTGCTCAAAAAACCTGGCTGTTCTTCTGTAAACCCCTGTAACCCTGAGGATCCTTCCCTAATGCTGGTAATTGTGTGTCAGTAGGGCAGTGGTTTGCTGTGCTAGAACAGTGCAATTTTACACAAAGTTAATACAAGAGGTCAAAGGATTAGACATTGAAGAAAAGCTAAAAATAGAAAAAAAACTTGAAGGCTTAAAAATTTAAACTGTGTGAAGTTTAATTCCAGCTGAGCAACTACAATACTGGAAAACAGGCAGAGGCATGGCAGGCTGAGCCCACTTCACAGGGCAGCCTTTGTGGTGGAATTGCTTCTGGTGTCTCCACCGCAATGTGAGTGATGAACAATGTATTGGAGAATTTCTCAAGGACTCTGGGGCTCCATGCCAGCTGCCTGCCAGCAAGTCAAAGGAAGCTTTGGGAGCAATTTCTCTGAGCTGGGAACCTTCTTCAAAGCATGCTAATGTAGCCTGGTGCTTTGTCTTGTCACAGGGGTCTGCAGGCATACTTCTGACTAACTCAGTAACATCATTGTGAGAAATTTTTTTCATGTATCAAAGCATCCTTGGCGTTATTAGCACAGCCACATAATTACCCACAGAAAAACTTACACCCATATGTTAACGCCCATAAATTATTGTGCAGATTACTTTTATACCTTTATTTTCAGTTTCTGGGAAGGATACATCACTGGGTACTTAATATAGTCATTGCTTCGGAACATGTAAGCTGCCCATGCCTGCAGTAAAATGTTCAGGAGGCAGAGTGGTGCTGGCAGCGTCATTTGAAAGCTCAGGAAGCCAAAGCCTAACTGTGCTCAGGGTGTGATGCAAGAATATGATGCACCTCTTTAATTTCACAAGAGGTTTCTTAAAAAGACAGGAATTAAGAATTGAGTACGGAGATGAACAAATTTGTGTTAGGCTGAGAAAAATTTGTGTTAGTGTGAGAAAAAACTCTTTGTAGCAGGGAAAAAATTCTTCATAGTAAAAGGCAGAGAGCCTGATCTGAAATTCCAAGCTAGAATAGCAGTATCGGTGCATTCTAGATATCCTGATACCCTGAGTTGCTAGCCATATGTGTCACATATTTGGCACTTTTTTATTTAGACTGAAGATACCAGATTAGAGATGTAATCTGAATTTTTTCATAATCCTCACAAATTTGGCATGAATGCCGTAAAAGAAGTGGTGTTTGAACCAAGAAATCAGTTGTAGCACTTTTAGATCTTGGATTCAGACAGCATAAGAAAATTTTTAAATGCAGACCCATTGTATGCTTATCTTTATGGTCTTTATTTATCCCAGTATTGAGAGTATGCTATTCTATGCATATATGATATGTTAACTACAAAACATTAGGACTTGAAAAATATATCTTGCTTTTTATAAAGAGCTGTGTTACACTTTAACTCAAGTTATTTTAGTAAGTCCTTTTGATTTTATTTTTTCCATTTGCATTTGCTTGACATTTCTACACAAGGTATCTGCTGACTATTCTGGTTCTCTCTAAGAGGGATAAAAGTAAGGAACATTCTTCCCCTCCTTTGATCACTTTGCAGCCTGGGAACTGCAAACTGATGTTCAAATATTCAAAGCTTGCAGGAGCAGAGCATAGTATTTAATGTTGCATGCTGGAGTGCTGGCAACTGCTACAAGTGGTTCACTGTAGTACAGTAGTTTCCAGCATTGCCTCATTTATTAATCATAGAAATGTTGCATGCAAATTAGCCAGAGAGTTGTGCATCATAATACAGTAATCCAAAAATCTGTCTTCACATGTATTAATGCCTGCAAATTTCTCACATTATAGCACTGCATGGTTTCTCCATTACATTCCAAAACCTGCCAGAAGTTCACTAAAAGCTGTGTCACCGAGTGTTTTCTTCTTGTTGCTTACTTGTGACTTTCTAAAGAGTGAGAGTATTTAGCTCCAGGGCACTTTTGTGTCTGCCATTTTCCAGAGTTCTTTTTTGGGCTAATGTTCTGTCAGCCAAATATCAATATTTCTCTTGCTATAACGCAGTTTAAAAATGTATTTTTTCACTAGTAGGAACATGGTAAGCACCACTGTCCTTCACTTCAGCACAATTTCAGAAACTCTTCCCTGCTCTGAAAGCTGCTCCATTTCACATCCTGACCTTGTAAATCCTAGGCACTGTGCAAGGAAAATCTCATCTTTTAGTCTCTTGCTTTCTAACTACTCCAAATATTTCTTTCAGGAAGGTCAAGGAGAGAATGAAGGAACTGAAAATTTTGCACAGAACATTTTGCAAAGAAAGAAATATTTCACAGCAGATAGGGAAAATTTGCGCAGTTGTATTCCCAGCTGCTCGCCAACCTGCCAAAAGATGGGAATAAACAGAGAAATGGCAAGAAAAATTGTTTGCAGAACAAAGGAAGAAGAGAGAACAAAACAACTGAAGGCAAGCAAGAAAGGGGAAGCAAGGGAAGAGCAGAAGGAACATTATAATGGTCAACAGCAAGGGACTCAGAGACCTTGTGTGTTGGGACAGAGAAACTCTTGGAGTTAGCTGTGCGAAAATCCAGTTATCAGGATGTTTCATTTGCTATGGTAGTTACCTAACATTAAAGCATTTTACAGATACAGTCTCCGTAGGCTACACCACAGAGATAAAAGCAAAAGGCATAAACTGAAGTGACTTAGCCAAGTGGTAAAAAACCACAGTGCAAACCAACACTCGAGAAAGTCATTGCCTCTCTGTTTCCAAACCTACAAGAGGTGGGGTAAGGTAAAGTCAAATGCATTAAACAGGTAAAAGTAGGAGGGAGAAATTCATAAGCTAGGCTAACCAGTTTGAACCATACATATTTGAACAACATGCTAAACCATTTTTTTAAAAGAAGGAAGCTACTATTAAGGTTTAAAGCCAATGTACAAATACAATAAAAACAAGAGATGCAAAACATTCACCAGAGTAACTGCAGATAATTTCATTACAGCTGGTGACACTAACGTTAGCTGCATTCATTCTTGTAGCATTGAGAGTACCACAGGCAAAAAGAAGTAAATACAAATACAAAAGAAAGTAAAAAGAACATACATAGGGATTAGCAAACTGATGCCTTTAACACTTTGCTCCTGGGATCATTATTATTATGGGTATTTTGTACAACATATGGCCTTTTACTGTCAGGTTAAAAATCAAGCTTTGTTTAGAAATCTCCCCAGTTTTATGGTTTTTTCAGTTTAATCTCTGATCCTACTTTGCTCTCCTGCACTAAACAAACCATCACTGGTCTACTATAGTAGTTTCTTACTGCACTGAGTCAAAATCAGCAATCATTCCTGGGTATTACTTACTGTCACTTGGCTCATGGTGGCTGTTTTGTCACCTTCTGGTCTCGGATCCCACAGAGGAATAATGGCAGCATAGATGCTGAAGCTCTATAAAAAGTGTCATCTTAATATCAGAGGAGGAGCTAGGCATAAGGGGTTGGCTTCACAAATGTAAATATTTCATAATTTATTTAGCAATGTGGCTTTGCTTTTTCCCTAAGGCAAAAACTTTAATAAAGGAATAGGTCTACTGCAACAAAGGAAACAACAGCAAAAAACAGAGATGAGGACACATCCTAACCCCATTAATATCAGCGGGAATTTGCCTTCATCTTCAGTGGGAACAGAACTTCAAAGACACGGGAATCACCCATACAACCTGAGGGGTAAAATCTGAACCTTCCATAGTCTCTGACACAAACTGTGTTTGAGGGTGGGAGGGTAGTCCTGACACGATGAAAATGTCCCCAGCAGGAGTTGCATGACCTTGGCCTGACCGTGACCTTGTCCCTGGCACTGGCACTGGTGTCAGGACAGACCTCAGAGAGCCTCATGCCTTGACAGAAGAACCTCTCTGAGGCACATGAGCTGGGCACAGGTGAAGCTCCTGTCTCTATTCATGGCTGCATTTTCAGTGCCCAAATCAGGAAGAAGTCATATCCCCACCTTTATAGGTCCATTTTTTTTACATCTCAGTAGCTTAAGATATCCTTTCAAAGCCAGTCTCTGGCAGAATGAAAGCTCTATCTCCTCAGTCCTGATTTGTGTTGTTTGAACTGAGGAAGATGAGTGGTGTGGATATAAAGAATAGTTTCTTCTCTAGGAAGATTTAAGACCTCCCTTGAAGACTAAGAACATATTTTGGGTTCACGTGGCCTGCTAAATGCAGGGAATGGGGGAAAACCAGGATGAGGGAACTCCTTCCTGGGCATCGCTGTAGGTCTTGTTTAGGTATTTGCACCATACAGCAAATAGAAATTCAAAGAACAGAGGTACTAACGGCAGAATTAGTTTTCCTATCCTTCCTTTGGATGATTCCTTGTGCTTCTTCCTGGGAACGCATAATATAACGTGGTATCAAGTCGCTGGATGAAAATATGTATAATGTACAATCTGGGGAGGTTGCTACACTCTTGATGTGTTTATTTGCTCCTCACAGTCCTACTTCAGCTCTGTGAGAAAAATTCCCCCTCTGTCCTTCATTATTTACTGCTCACCAAAATAAGTCTGACAACATAGACTCTTTCAAATAAACCAGATTCCAAAGAACAGTAGGAAAATGTTCCATGGGAGTGTGTACCCTAACTAAGTCCTCTCCATTGATTTCTAATTATATTTCATGTTTTGTATGGTGTCTGCACCCCCAGACCACTGCAGCCATATCAGGAAAGCAATGGCAAGCACTTTGAGAAAAGCCCCCTTAAAAGAGGTGTGTTTAACACACGTTTGTATGTCTGTGTTCTATACAGCAATGATTTTCTGTTGCTGGGTGTAAAGAGTTCTGTGGACAACCTTTAATAAAGCCATAAATTTGACTACAAAATACAAGTTCATGCATGTTTTCCACACATTAAATTTCTTAAGGAATCTGATGCCTCTCCTGGAAAACTATAAGAATATTTCAAAACCTGTGCTTTTTACAAGTCAGACCCATACTGAATCTCAAAATATACAGCTGGGGTTTTTTGAAAGAGTGAGCACTGCTCAGGACCCTGCAGGTACAGAGAATTTGGGATTTCAATACTTTTTTTGTAATAAAATGTAGTATTTCTTTAATGCTAAATTCCTCTGGTTTTCAGTGCCCTTACTGTTAAATCCCAGCACATATATAATCAGTCTCAGAAAGGAGGAGCAGAGCATGTGGTTTGGCTGCTTTGAAAATCATAGAATAATGCTATTTGAATCTGTGGGTTTAGCTTGGTAGTCCAACTGAAATGACTGTCAGCTAGACAGATAGTACAGGAAAGGTGAAACACTGTATTTCAGATAAGAAACTAATCTGTATTTCATGGTCCCCATCTCCTCTGAGAATATAAGCCCAGCACTTTGTGGGATCGAGTGACACTCCTAAACATAACACTGTTGAGCACAACAGGTCTGATTGGTTTAGTTACACCAGTGTGGTAAAGGCAAAGTGAAACTGAGCTGCTTTGTGGCCCTTACCACTTCTACCATAATCAAGGTGTCTTTCCTAAGCAAGGGAAGTTTCAAGGGCTCACAGCATTTGAAGTAAGTCCAGTTTAATTTAAATGTAGTACTGCATAAAGTATTACAATAAGATGAACAGAGTAAAAATTAGAAGAGCCAAACTCTAAACAAATTTATGAGTGTACTGTACAAATTAATACATATGTGAGCAAAGTATGCAGGAGAAGAGAAATATGTTTCCTCTAAAAGGATGTAGGTGTGGCTACTGCAGTGTACCAAGGAGATTTAAAAAAATCCTGTTGTTGTGTTGTGTTTGAAGTATTAATTAGAGTCTGGCGTCAAGTTTGAATGATAACTATTACTTTCTTCACACAGATTTTCTAAGCTTGAGAGACCAGTTTTCAAAAGCTCTCTAGCAATGCTATTATCTTACCAGCATTACTTTGTCAGAAGAATCTGTAAAAGGTTCATCAGAAAGACTGAGGGTGAGTCTGGTTATTTCAGTATCTTCTCAGGAATTGCCTTCAAAAAGGAAAGTCAGCCTTTCTGACAGTAATCTTTCATAATTACAGATGAAAATTATGCAGTTGGCAAATTCTCAACAGCCTTGGAAATTGGACCTAATACATTCAAAGGCACAAGCCTTTAAAGTATTTTCACACATAAGCCATAGTATTTCACACAGTTAGCCAATATTCTCAATTAGAGTACACGTTTTTGTTCTTAAAGAAAACCACCTGTGCTATTTCTTTCACTGCTGATACAGGTTTGTGTCTGTTAGTGCTTTGAATTTCCTGATCTGGATGCTCCCAAAAGGAGTACTTCAGATTGCAATAGCACCCTGTCCCAGATAGCTTAATACTGAAAAGGGTTCCAGTAAGTCTTGTACATGGATGTATGAACACACTACATATAAAAAGAAATGTATACCTGCAGAGCGCTGGTATTGTGAAATACAGCATTCAAAAGTGCTTAGCTCTCTGAAGTATGATAGCTCTCACATTTGATCTAGGATTTGTAGGAGTGGTACAGATAAGATGTAGGCCTGTGGGTGGAGGGATAAAGAGTGTTTTATATTAACAGACTCAAATGGTTCATTTCCTTCCTTCTGTGGGTGCCCTTCCCATACACTACAGCAGTTCTGGTGCTGAACAATTTTTCTGAGTTTGATCTATTATTAGTCACAAGATTATCCCAGCTTCATGCTAAGCCTTTACCTAGGCTTAGTTATAAGGGTTTTCTCAAAACCTGGTGAAATGCTTTTCACCCTCAGTACATAGCTTGGTTTCTGGTGTTTTGCCAGTGGATATGTAATGGACATATGTAATGTCTTTTCCAAATCACAGTAGGTGGAAGCCTACTTTGAGACTACACTGGAACATCCAGTAGCATTGACATTTTAGGTAGTGGCTGTTAAAAGTTCTTGGAAATGCAAGAAGTACTTAAAGGCCAGAGGGTTCAGGAAGTTAGCAGGAGCTTAACTGGCATCAAAACATGGCACAACAAAAAGAGTGAAGAGGGTTATCTTCTGCAGCTTGCTTTTTGAAATGAGAAAAATGGAAACAATTTATGAATACAAACAGGAAGGGAACAGCACTTTTCAAAGAGTTTTGAACTGCAGAGCTGTGGAGTGCCTGCTTCTTCCCAAGGCAAAATAATACCTAGAAACTCAGCCAGTAAGTGAGGGCATTGCACTGACATCTCACCTGAAACAGCAGAGGCACCCCTTTTCATTTCTGCCAAGAGGCTAGAAGGAATGAAATATATTGAGCCCAAAGGAAAGGAAATCGTAGTGTCCCCTAAAGGATGGACTGCTTCCTGATGAGAAGGTGCTAAGGACATGCTGCTCTCCATGCAAAGCTGAAGGGGTGCCCAGAGAAACAACAGCATATCCAACGGGTGTGGTTAATCCTTGTCAGGGTACCAGGCTGTTCCCAGGACTACCGAGCAAAATACGGCTGAAAGAACAAGTGAGAACAAAACTTTATTTTAAATATTAGCCTCAGCCTAGATAAAAACTTGGGAAATTATACATTTAGTTGTAAAAAAAAATAAATCTGGAATGACATGCTAAAAATCCTCAACAAAGACCTGTAAAGAGATTACAATCATCTGAGCAGTATATTCTACTTAAGATTTTAAAAATGTACAACAGAATTTGGTCTTGATAAATAACTTGTGTGCAGGATTGGAACAGTTTTGTTGGGATCTCCAGCAATGCCATCACTCCATCTCTAAAGGATTTTGGGGTCGGCATCATATCAACAGTATCAACCCTGCAGGCTGTGTAACAAGCTAATGATGCAACACTTAAGGATGAAGGTGGCGGTGCTGGTAGAGTGACAAAGTCCCACCACACACATACAGTAAGAACCAGCTGAGATTACGTGAGGCTGCAGTCAAACACGAACCATTAAAAACACTGCTTATTAAAAACACAGACCCAACTAAACTGAATTTATATAAACTATCTAATTAACAGATTAGAAAGCCTGATATGACCTGTGTGATCTTCTAGTCTGACTTCTGGCATAATGGAGAGCAGATTTTCCTGAACTCATCCTGTCCGAACTAGATTGCATCATCTTAAGGGGGGCACATGTATCTTCATATAAATATCAAGAGAAAATTTACCATAATTCTTGGTAACCCTCTCAATGGTTAATTATGGGTAAGTATAAATTAAGATTGCAGTTCTTGGATCTTTGTCTGCCTGAGCTAAGGCATGGATTTTCAAATGAATATTTACTCCATAGAATGGTACATAAAGGGCCCCCATTAGCTTTCTCTTTGATAAGCTAAATAGGTCCTCCTTGAACCCCACATTAGAAGGAGAGTATCCTTTAATCATGTCTCATCTCTATTCTATGAAATCCTTCTAATTTTGCATCACTCTTTTGAATTTAGGACCCAGATCCTGAACAACATTCCACCTTTCCTTGCATCGGTACCAGATAAAGATGAAGTATAAATCTCTTTATCCTTTCCCAATATTTACTTGCTTGGGCAATCAAGAGTTACTTTCCATATTCTGGTCACCATGGCAGAGAAGTAGCAACTGTGATCTGATAAAATTCCTTTTCAGTGACTTTGATTCCCATCAGAGGACTTCCTAGATTTGCTGGATCCTTGTTCTTTCGGGAATATATATTCTGCTTCTTTATTCATATAAAGCAAAAATGCTCTCACAGTGATTTTGTAGAAGAATAAGGTTCAAAGGGATGTATCAGAGGTTACCACAAAGTATTTGTGAAGAAGGAGACTGAGGACAGGACAGATCTCCTGAATCCCATACTGGCACTACAGTACTGCACGTTTCCTTGTGAGGGTGAATGACAGAGGCCATGGCCAGATTTCAGCTGATGGATACAATCCTGGGATTGGATTGAATGCTGCCATTTCTTTCCAGATGTATCTAAAAGTCACCTGGTGAAATAAAAAAACAGGGTTTGAACCATTGAGTCTAACTCCCTCCTGCCAAAGGTAACCATGCCATGCCTTCTCTTTCATAAATAATTCCATGCAAGCTTAGGAAATAAAGCATTAGGAAATAAAGCATTTTTCCAAACAGGAGGAAAATGTGATCAATTTGGAAATACAGACAAAGGAAATATTATTTTAGTTAATCCCTCCTCGTCAATTTGTATGTAACTTTTACTGAAATGTGCTTTTAATTCTGTCCTCTGTCTCTTACTGCAGAGAACAGAGATTGTCTCCAGCATCAGTCTGTGTTGGGTAAAGCATCAAACTTGTTGAACCATGGAGACCAAGTAGAAGAGATCCTGTGGTAAGACCAAATTTCATTATGAGTTTCATTTCTTTGTTCAGTCAAACCCTGTGCTTCAGTCAGGATTGGCTCTGACAAGCTTCCACTGTAAAATTATACAAAAGAGGCTGAAATCTAGGCCACAGCTAGAAACAATTCTTAGGAAGCTCTCTGGATTTCCTGGAGGGTAAGGTGTGGCTTTGTGTGTGGGAGGTAAACGCCAGTGTTTTTCTGTTACCATTAATTATGTGCAGCTTGAGTTTCAGTAATCAGAGCTACATATGCATGCTGGAAAAAAAGAGTTTATCTTACACTGGGATTATACGTTCCAAGATAAATGTCTTACATTGCTTTTAGCTTTGTTATTTTGTGATTAGCACTTTTAAATATCCAAGAGCATGTGCATATTTTATCAACACATAAGAAAAAAATACAGTTACTGAGAGTTTGTAACATAAAAGAGAAAGAAATCCTGTAAATCTTCATGTTAGCCCACCAGTCTGTCTAACATTTTGGAACTACTTCTTGCACTAGCATTTGTTTTTATTAGTTTCAATAATTTTGAAGCTAATTTGAAGCTTTTGATGTTTTTTATGATCACTGCCAAATATAAAATATACTTTCCGGAAAGCTATCCTGAGGTGAACACACAACATTGAAATATCAGTCTTAAAAGATTTGATAAACCAATAAAGAAAGAAAATCTTATAATGGGAAAGGGGCTTGGTAGCATAAATAAAATAAATACTGCAATTCTAATGACTATTAATCAAAATATAGCAATACAAACAGGAAAAAAAACCCAACTTTAATGTAGCTAAAATGTAGCCTGTTAAGTTATTTTAAAAGTCCATTCATTGCAGTGTCTACTAACACCCTCTCATATGAATATTATTGAAGATATTCTACAATTCTTATGAAATATTTGAAAGGGCTTTTTTTACTTCATTTTGAGGTTTCATAGCATCATAGGTTTTCAGGCCAGAAGAAAGCACCACAAGTTTCCAGCCTGACCTTTTGCATGCTACAGGTGATAATAAGATTGGGGGATGTGTCCTTTGGAAAAAAATCCACCACCTTGGTTTAAAGATTTCATGTGAAAAAGAATACTTCACAGGCCTATCTATCAATTTGTTTCCCAGGGCTTAATTAATCCAAGGGGTTTTCTATTTGTTTTGATATTGTTTTTTAATCAAAAAAGATCTCTTGACTCAGTTTTCAAATGTTGCGTCTTCGAAAAGGTTTGTCTGTTAAACTGAAGATTTCTATGATTATTCTCTTTATTTATGTAACTTCAGGTGAGTTAGTTCTTCCCTGATTCATTGATGGGCCAAAGAGATAAAGCTTTTTAAGTCTCTTCTGTAAAAAGGGTTTCTAGATCCCAAAGCAACCACATAGTTCTGTTTCATCAGTTTCTCAGTTTTTGTCTCAGTATCAGGGCAAGACCTACTGGTCCACCAACAAAATCCCCATTGCTACAGTGCTCCCCACATTTATTCACAAGAATGTCATTTCTGTGTGCCCCTAACTGCATTTCTTCATCACTCCTTTTCATGATGCAGCCCTCCCTCAGGTAACTAAATTATATTTTTCTTTCCTAGCAATATTAGTCTGCATTTCACTATACTAAAATGCGCATTGTTCAAGTTAACTCACCTAGATTCTAGGAGCATTGTGGACTAATTTCTTATCATGTATCATTTTACAATTTGTCTTTCTTACACAAGATTATCTTAAAATTTGTAAAATAACTAGTATCTGTCACTAGCTGTTTATAAATACTTCTCACTTACTAAAAATGCCAAATAAGAAATGATCCTGACTACTTTTCTCAATTTAAAACGTAAAGTATATACTAAGAGCCAAGTGTAATACAGCCAGACACTGAAATGTATTAAAACAGAGGAATATTTAAGCAATATTTTGCTTATTCTCGATAAAATGTGTGTTGATACCATGGAGTTAAGAGCAGTCTACAAGAGGAAGAGAATGACAGTTTCACTTAACACCTTTTACTTTGTAATAAAATAATCACCTTGTTTCTGTAGTAGCACCTACATATTATGTTGCAATAATTTTGAACGAGGGGAAAATTCTTCACTATCTATGGGCAAACTGCCTGCAGAAAAAGAAGCAGAATTATTGGTTAGACCAAGCTCTATTTTACTTCAGCAAAATTTTTCCACTACTGCACAAATATGCCTTAATACAAAATAACAGGAATTTAATAAATAAAATGAAAACACAAGGTAGCATATTCTGAGAAATATCTGCCTAGAAATAAGTCATACTCTAATCTTGGATTAACTCCTTCTTTTTCCATACATGAAGGAGTGTTTTATTAAGGCAGCCCAAGCTATGTGTAATTGCACCAGCAGAAAGATACAAGCATCACTTTCTGCATAGAGAACCACACCTCCCAAGAAACACAAGTTTTTCTACATACCCACAAGGTTGATGAAATGTTGCCATTGACTATCTTCCTTTTTACAGGATAATTCTTTACAAAAGGGTAGAGATCTCCAGAAGCAGCACAATGAATTCAGCAAAATACCAGGTTGGAAACAGTAAATGCTTCTTCAGTATTTTGCCATGGGCAACTATTGGATAAATTTCTCAAAAAGTCTAAATTGTCAAAATACAACTTTATTGTCCATAGAATTTCTATTTGGGGAAGTATTCCAGTTTTCTACACTGGACACTTGAAACTCTAGCAACTGCCATTATCCTTTTTTTTTTTTTTTTTCCCTCCAGCTTATATACAATTAATGCATTATCTAATATTTATAATCTGCTAACCAGAAGTGCTGACACACTTGTAGTAAATCAAACACCCAGTACTAGCCAGGCCAATCCATCCAGATTAAGATAATGGCCAGCTATGCCATCTTGATAAGTCCTGTGGGAAGAAATTATTATGTTGGTTATAACCACATGTTTACTACTGTGTTGACATCCATACAGAAAGTCATTTTTAAAACTCAAATGAGTTGAAAACTGGACACTCATTCACAGCAGAATATGGAATTTCTGTAATTTTTAAATAGTACATTTGCAAGGTTTTTTTGCAAGAATTCCTTATAAAATGCCTTCTTTTTTAAATCCTCTCCTTTGCTTCATTCTTCCTTAGATTATGCAAATCTTGCTCAGTCAGGCTTCCAAAAGCTTTGCTTCTTTTTCTTTCTCACATGCACATAACCACACAGACGCTCTGAGACGTTTGACACAGAGCACTTGAACACATCGCTACTCTTTGCACAGTGTTTCAGCAAGAAGGTTGCACTATGAGCTGCTGCAGCTTCAAGAAGAGCAGGAGGGGAGAGCCAGGGACCTACAGGTCTGTCAGCCTCGCCTCTGTCCCCAGGATGAGTCTGGAGCAAACACTGCTGGAACACATTTCCTAGCACTTGAGGGACATGAAGGTGACTGAGAACAGACGGTGCAATGTGGCTTTACCAAGGGCAAACCTTTGATGGGAAGACTGGCTCAACAGAGGAGGCACAGCAGTGCTTGCTGTTTACCATGACTTTAGGGAGGCCTTCAGCATGGACTCCCACAGTGTCCCTGCAGTCAAATGGGTGAAATAGGGAGTGGGAAAACGTGCAAGGTGGATGGATGATCATCTGGGCTGCGCAGTGAAATGGGTGTTCATCAGCAGTGCTAACTCCACATAAAAAAGGAGGCTGGTTACTTATGGCGTTCCTCAGTGACCCATACTGGGGCTAAAACTCTTAATGTCCTTTTTAATGGCATTCTCAGCATGTTCAGATGTGATACTTTTTGTGGGCAGGGGTGTCAATACTCAGGAAGATAAAGCTGCTATTCAGAGGGGCCTTTGTTCTTCTTTACCATTGTTTGCTTTCTTAAACCTACGACTTTTTGCACAAAAGCGTGAATATTGTAAAGAAAGTTTAAAAAGTAAGAGCACTACAGAATGAAAACAAAAAAAATTCATTGGTCTCCTTGTTGATCCACCAAACGTTTTTAAACACATTTTTAAGCACTGCATTGCTCATTTGCTGGGTGATGTACCTGGAATCTGGTATCTAGAATGATCCTGAGTATGCAGACATTAATTGTGAATCTAATTGAATATAGTTGTGGTTTGAATGCGTGGTGCTAAATATTTGTAAAATAACCTTTATGTGTCTTAGAGTGGGCATTCTAAATATGTTTGATAAGTTTTGTTTTGACAGACTAGTTTAATTTTCCCATCAATATAATGGATATCACGCCTTCTTTCCAATAAACATCTTAATGTTTGTACACAGCTCAGGTACTGTAAAGAAGAGCAACCCAGAAAAGTATACAAATTTTTTTTTTTTTTTTTGGTGTGGTGTTAGGGGATGAAGACAGGGCATTGAGAGCATATAGTAAGATCTAGAGTTCATCCTGAAATATTAAATAATACCCAACTTTATTGTGCATGATACCCACTTTATCCATTAGAGAGATTGCCCTGGGTGTCCAAAAACACTGAAATTAAAAGACTGTTGACAAGATCCACTAAGGAATGCAAGCCTGTAAGTCTCAAACAGATGATCCTGAAAAACGACCCACACATTTCCTGCATAGTCACCTGGTAATTTAATGAAATGCACCCCTGGAGAAACAGGTCTGGATATGCCTGAGTCTGGGAGCAATGTGGAAAGAGCTAAACAGTTCAGCATTTATTTTGTGCTTATGCTTAGCTGGGTAAACAAGAGACTATTCTACAGTGCAGGCCCCAGATGGCTTGGTACAATAATACATACCAAGCACCACTGGCTTAGGCTCTCTACAACACACAATTGCAGGCTTTCTCTCAGGAAATGGTGGTGCAGATGTCCATCTTTCATAGGACAGCATATTGTGGTGGGCCCATGCCCAACTCTTTCCTCAGCTGAAGAGAAGTGGGCTCAAAGACAGATTCTCCTGCCACAGGAGCATCTCCCACCACTCTGACTATTCCACCCTGGTGAGGCCACATTGTCTGTTCTTCACTGTGCAAAAAGCCCAGCAGAGCATCAGGCCAGGAGTGTAGAAGGAACCAGACTCTTCAGCCCAGAGATGAGAGCATACACAGAGAAACTGAAGCTGCTTACAATCCATTCTCCATAACTTGTTTTTTGCTGTGTAACTTTTAAAGTAAACTACAGGGAGAATACTGAGACCTGGCCAGTAGTCAAATTTTGTTTTCCTTCAGAAGGAGAGTGCCCAGCCTAGCTATTTGATTCAACATTTTCTAGATCTTATTTGACACACAGCAGTAGCTTCAGCTGGAAGAGTAAGTTCTCACCTGGAGAACTCTTCAGCTGGAGACAGTTCTCACCTCAGAACAACCTGCAGGCTTGTGGTTTCACTGTTCCATTGACAGGTAAGATGATAATCTCCAGAGGCTGGAAAGTCCTGTCCTCTGTATCCTTCTTCAACTCTTCAACTACCAGGTAAGCAAAGCCACTATCTCTAACTTTGCTACACATGCCATGGTGTGCAGCAGCCCCTGGGAACACCTACCAGAGAGAAGCTGTGAGCACGAGGGGCCTGCTGAGGGCTCAGATGTGATCAAAGCTGTACAACTGCTCTGCAGTCTCATGGCTGAGGTGTTTACAGGCATAACAAAACCAGACCTTGGGGGTGCCACTTCATTATCTGCACAGCACTGTGAAGGGAAAGAGCGAGTCATATGTGCTCTTAACCTTCAGGTAATGAAATTTAAAAAAAATTAAACAAAACAAGAAAATAGCAAAATGCTGGTTATTACATAAAAACAAACAAAACCCAAACCAACCAAACAAAAAAACCCCAAAAAACCAAACCAAACCAAAAAAAAAAAAAAAAAAAAAGGAAAAAAAAAAAAACCCCCACCCCAAAAAAATTCC
>VYZP01032400.1:37776-50550 GCA_013400635.1 Hypocryptadius cinnamomeus
ACCCAACACAAAAAAAACCAAACCAAAAAAAAACAAAAAAAAAAAAAAAAAAAAAAAGGAAAAAGAAGAAAACCCCCACCTCCAAAACAGTTCTCTGAATTATTGGATCCAGAGGTACCTTAACCTCTTTTCTGACCTCTTTCTATATTTTCTTACTTAAATTTCCTTTCCCCAGATGAATTTTTGTCATTTTGACTTAATCTCAAAGTGTTTTTTTCAATTGTTCGAAATGACAGAACAGAAAAAACCAAAATAGTGCTCGATTGACACAACTTAAAATGATGCTTCACTACTGAGTTGGGTTAATTTACAGAAAGTTTTCCTCCAAAATGTCTAAGTGCATGGAATTAATGTCTTCATTCATCACTATTCACTAGAGAACTTGCTTGTTGAGGAGTTTTGTGTGGGTGGGTGGGGGGTTGTTTGGGTTTTGGTGATTTTTTCCCAGTTGTTTTGTTTTTAACCAAGCAGCTTCTTCCAAAATATTTTTTACCTTCCAAGTTGTAAAATAAGAGAATGTTGGTAAAAAAATGTTATTTGCACAGAACTGAGTTCATAGCGAAAACAAGAAAAAGACCTTGGAACTTCTATGAAAAAACTAAAGTAATATTATGCATGCATTTATTAGTTGGGCCTTCCATTGAAGTTATAATTGTACCTTGTCAGTGATCTCTACCAAATCCTTAGTCTTTCTGGTGTCTTTTTGTTGTCCCTCCCCTGTCCTAGGAAGTTCTTGTATTATTGTGTATCATTATTTTGTTCCTCTGAGTCCTTGAAAGGTATTTGAATAATATTAGGAGGTTGTCATCTCTCTTGCTAGAAGGGAGAAAGATAATGTGTTTTTTCCTCATGTAAGCACTCAGTGATCCCAACAAAAACAGCATTGCAAACTGGAACTACAAACAACACAGAACTCCCTGTGTGCTCTGCTAATAGCAGTGATGAAAATCTCTGCTAATGACTTTGAGAAATAACCTTGCAATCTCTGACATCTGCATCAGCTAGAGATAAAGTTACAGCAGTCCTTGGTTAACATATTCTCAACAAAATCCTCTAAACCTCAATTACCATGGAAACTACTTATCCTTAAGGCAGTAAGGATAGCTGAAATATTTTCTCTTGACAAAAACGGGAGCGAGGCCAGAAATATATGGGATTGTGCATAATGAGGCCTTTGATCTTTCATTTCTGTGTTAAGCAGAAGTAATCTCAGTGAAGTAATCTCAGTGAAGCAAATGTAAGAAAAGAGCAAGATTTGTTTATAGGACAGAACAAGACTTAAGACATTCTCTATTATTCTGGTTATTTCTAGGTATTTTTTTCATTATCTTCCTATGTTTATGTTAACAGATTTCTTTTTCTCTCTTCTAGTGAGAGAAACATAGTAAGGACAAATAGTACTTCTATATAAAATTAGTAGACATCAAGCTTTGAAAAAATGCTTGGGACAAATGGAACTAAACAGTCCCATTCAGGCTCAGAATTTTGCAGTCTGAGATTAAAAATGCCTCCAATTTAGAACAGGTCCCCCCGGATCCCTGAGTACTCAATTTCTACAAAACACTGTGTAGTCTTTGCTTTGCAGAAACATTTGCACTCCTCTAAGCATGAAAATCAGCTCAGGAATAGAAAACCTAATTTCTGACTTTATGTAAATTGAATCTCTAATTTGCTGTAGGAGTTCTTGTTTCATTTTAACATCAAGTTTTAACAGATTTTAATGGAATAAAAATAGTTTTTGGGAACATTATCACCAAAACCCCTATGGTTCCTAATAAATATGGTTCCTAAGGTGCCCCCCAAAACTTAAGTCACTGTGAGCAAAAGTCTGAATGTGAAAATGTGCACATGGGCAGGCACTGCTGGGCCATGATGTTACCTGCAGTAATGTAAACCCATCAATGTGTCATGTTTGCTCAAAGCTTCCCACTTTGACAGCTAACTTGGTTTACAAAAAACACTGCAGCAATAACCCCTAGGAAATACACTGATTTTGTCTCCAGGTTCGCTGTCTGCTGAGCAATGAGCCCTGACATGTTGTGGGTCGAGAGAGGTGACTGTGCTCTGTGCTCAGCCTTGAGTATTGTGTGCAGTTTTGGGCACCACAATGTAAGAAAGACATTAAACTATTACAGAGTGTCCAGAGGAGGGCAACAAAGATGGTGAAGGGCCTTGAGGGGAAGCTGTGAGGGGAAGCTGTGAGGGACAGCATTACTACTGTTCAGCCTGGAGGAGACTGAGGGCAGACCTCACTGCAGCCACAACTTCCTCGTGAGGGGAGGAGGAGGGGCAGGCACTGATCTCTGCTCAGGGACCAGGGACAGGACCCGAGGGAATGGCCTGAGGCTGAGTCAGGGCAGGTTTAGGTTGGGTACCAGGAGAAGTCTCTTCACCCAGAGGGAGTTTGGGCAGAGGAACAGCTCCCCAGGGCAGTGGTCACCACACCAGCCTGAGAGGTTCAAGAAATGCTTGGACAGTGCTCTCTGGCACATGGTGTGACTTCTGGGGTCCTGTGCAGGGCGAAGAGCAGGACTGATGATGCTCTTGGATCCCTTCCAACTCGGAACACCCTGTGACGGTGCGTGCACGACGGCGCCACCCGCCCCGCCCTGAGCGAGCCCGCCCTGCGAGCCCCGCGCTGCGCATGCGCGGCGGCGCCCGGCGGGGCAGAGGCCAAGGGTGAGGGGCTGGCCCCGCCCCGCGGCAGCAGCAACATGGCGGGTGAGGGCAGCGGGCCCGTGCCGGGGGATGGCGCCGGCCCGCCCGCCCCGGAGCGGGGGCTCTTCCCGCCCACCTTCAGTGTGTCCGAGATCAAGAACAAGCAGCGTCGGCACTTCATGTTCCTTCGCTGGAAGCAGCAGCAGAGGAAGGTGGGGCGGGCTGTTGCCGCGGGGCGTGGGAGGCCGGGGTCTGGCGGGTCTGGCTAACGGAGCGCTGTTCCTCTGCCCGCAGGAGAAGTTGGCCCTCAAGAAGAAGCGGAGGAAGGAGCGAGAGGCCCTCGGAGACAAAGTAAGGGTTGCGGCCGCAGGAGCCGGTGTGGCGGCGAGGCCGCGAGCGGGGCACTGCTGGCCAGGGTGGGGGTCCTGCAGCTCTGCCCGGAGCTCGGGCTCCTCAGCTTCGTGAGCCACAGGCTTTCACCACACACTTCAGCGAAGCGGAGCAGTGAATACAGTGAGGGTGATAAAACACTGCAGCAGGATGCCCGGAGTGGATGCCCCATTCCTGAAACGTTCAAGGCCGGGTTGGAGGGGCCCAGAGCAACTTGATCTGGTCCGATATGTCCCTGCTCACTGCACCGGAATAGATGGCCTTTAAAGGTCCCTTGCAGCCAAACCATTCCATGATTGTATGCTCTCTGTGCTCGCTGGCTGTGGTAGCCTTCAGAGACACTGTTGTCTAGCAAAGGTATCAAACAGCTGACTTCGGAAACCTTGTTGTTCCTGTTCCTGTGTTAAATGATGCTATAAGCAGGCAGGATGAGTTTTAAACTTAATGACATAAAACCACTCCTGAAAAGTTGTCTCTGATGTGATTGCTGTGGCATTTGTGTTGATATTATTAGGAATTATACTCCAATATTAATTTTTGTGTAGATTGAAACAGTCAGAGCTGACCAAACCATGCCCAGACCAGTTATCTGCTGGATTCCAAGCCTAGCTGTGAGCAAAGGTTTTGCTTCCTTCCCTGGACTGATTGAAGATAGTCAGATGTGAGTTCCTGTATTACAATAGTCTCACTAGAGTAGTGTAAATGAACATGGTAAACATTAAAGGCTATTAGTCATTAAATTCTAGATATGAAGGTTAAAACATGTTGCAATTGAAAGCAGAATCCTTTTCTTCCACAGAAGAAATAAAAATGGAAAAAAAGTTCCCGTTTTTTTGTTTTGAAAAATGACATAGTTCCAGTGGTGTTTCTCTCCATCTGATGCTCTCTGGTGTCCCAATACCTGTGCATATTTTAATCGAAGTTATATAACTTCTTTTTTAAAAGAAGCATCAAATAAATAATACTTGCAGTTCTGTGTAGAAATACAAACAATATTGTGGTAGTATGAATGTGGTATTTGCAATGCATTTAATTATGACATCAATATGTTATGTTAATAAAATTTTTGTATCTTAGGCACCTCCAAAAGCTGTACCAAAGACTATTGAAAATCAGAGAGTGTATGATGAAACCACTGTAGATCCCAATGATGAAGAGGTAACTGCATGTGCTAATGAGTTAACCATTTTTTTTTTCTAACAAGGGACATAAACTGATTGATGAAACTGAGTAATCCCCACTTTCCTGTTAATCTGTTGATGAATTACTGTTTAGACATGATGGGTTTACTAAGAGGTGATGTCATTCTTTCATTATCTGTATTAAATAATTGCAGTGCTGATATTGATGGTAAAAGCTGCCCATGTTCATCACACCAGATTCTTAAAAACGTGAAAACCACACGCCTTTGGGTGATTAATTACAGAATAGATCTTGTGAATTAAAATTTAGATCAGATTGAACAGTTGTTCCTCAGGTATTTTGTACATGGTGGATTTAACAAAAGTTCTGTTCTTCCAGGTTGCTTTTGATGAAGCAACTGATGAATTTGCACCATACTTTAATAGACAGACTGTTCCCAAAATTCTTATTACAACATCAGACCGACCTCGTGGGGTACGTATGTTTTACTTGGAAACCAAATGGTTATAAGATACCAGGCTTTTCATCCTATGATTGTTACATTAAAACAGAAGATAATAGCATTCACATGAATTTTTTCTGTCATTTTATTTAGTGCCCAACAATAACCTTGTATGTGTATGTAATCCATTGGTTTCTCTGGCACTGTTTGTTTCCTCCATAAAGAAACCCCAACCTTGTGCATATGTTCTTGTGTTGAAATGATCAGCATTGCCTGACTGAAGAGATTACTGACATTTTTGAAAACCATAAAAGAAGTTGCTTTAAAAATAAGGAAAAATAAACCTCAAGCAGTTTTCAGATAAACTCAGACATGAGTTCATGAAGAAATAGTTATATTGTATTTTGAGATGCTGTGAACTTTTTGTAAACCAGTGTCCTTTATAAATAATGAGTGTGGAGAGTATGTTTTTTGCATTTTCCTGCTTTTCTGTGATGGAGGAAGATGAAAAAATAGTCCTTAAAAAATCTCTGGTGTGCTGCATTCTTTACTGCAAAAAAAATTTTTTGCACTAACTGAATGAAGTAATTTAATAGCTCAGCTTCAAATCTTTATAGAGATACTGGAAGTAATAAATGCTCAGGGAGTGTAGTTGGAATGACCAACTCTCTGTTCTCCTAACAGCTGAATTCTGCACATTGCAATTTCACTCCCCTGTTTTGCAGAGAACAGTGAGATTCTGTGAGCAGCTGGCTACTGTTATACCCAACTCACACGTCTACTATCGCAGAGGGCTGGCTTTGAAAAGAATCATTCCACAGTGTATTGCAAGGGACTTCACGGATTTAATTGTCATTAATGAGGATCGCAAAATACCAAGTATCCTTTTGTGTACTTATCAGGGAAAGGAAACAATTCTGTCGTATGCATCAGAGATCTACTTTATTCTGTTTTCTTCACAGTGCAAATTCCAGAGCTCAAAATCACTGTGCCAGCTTGAGTGTCTGATGGCTAATGGAACTTCGAAAGTGTGTAGATATGTTGGCACTTTGTTGTTTGTAATGCATGGATAAGCACTGTTATTATTTCAGTAAATTCAATAGTTTGATTAATTAATAAGTTTTTCTGACCAGGAGGATTTTTTTTTTTTTCTGGCTATATAAAACATTATGAATTTGTTAAATGGGAAAGCAGTAGAGGATAACCCTTGTTAGCATGTAATGGACATCCTTCAGCTAGTTAATTAGTTTGGGAATGTATGTTTGAACATACAACAAAACCTTGGGCATAGATTATGGATCTAAACCTCTAATGTAATACTGCATTTTGCATTGAATGTTCCTCTGTAAATTACATGCTCAATTTTACCAGCCTTTTTTTTTAACTTGGTGCACAGATGGTCTTGTTTTAAGTCACCTGCCTGATGGTCCAACTGCTCATTTTAGAATGAGTAGTGTGCGTTTGCGTAAAGAAATAAAGGTGAGACTCGAAATTTGAAAAATGGGTTATCTGATGGTTAATGATAAATACATCCTGTCTACTTCAGCTGTCAAAACTGCATTTTGATGTGATTCAGCTTGATCTTGTAAATGTGGTTTTTTGGTAAGCTAACAGGAGGCTAAGGACTGGTGTATTCTACTTCATAATCAGCATATTTCTATTTTCAAGTTTATTTGCTGTATTTCTTTACTGCAACTGTTTTATAATCTGACAAGTATTTTTAAAATAATGTCATTAAATACCAGATGATAACCTACATCAGTAGCAAATACCCCATGTCTAGCATACACACAATAGGGTATATAAAATCAGCAGTGTAAAAGGTTTCATTAGATGTAGTTTGTCTTGAATAAAACCTAGTTCTTGTTCCTGCAGCCCTGTCACCTCTTCTCAATATTGCTTACTTAGCCCTAAGTAATTTGCAGTAAAATGGGTTTTCTTCTTTGAAATAAGTAATCTCTAATTAGTTTTTATTGAAGAAGCCCATCTACTCTCAGTCCCATATATCTATCCCTAGTTGGTATGAGTACAGAGGGAGTACTCCTGTGATAGGTAGAGTGCATTATCTGCTATAACAGGTTCTGCTAAGAGTAAAAAAATGGTGCAGGAGAAAACGTAAAATTATTTGTGCTTTTTCATTGAATTTATATTGTTGAACCAAAGATCCTTATGTTACCAGCTGCTCCTTTACTTGTTTATGAACTCAGGTTGTGTTTGCAAAAATGATTAGGGTGTGTTTTTGGCCCTGTCTTCCTGTTTCAAACACTTCCTTGGTAAAACATTAAAATCCTTTTGCATTCACTCTGTTCTTTGCATTCCTATTACTCTGATTTCAGCGGAAAGGGAAGGAGCCCACGGAACACGTCCCTGAAGTGATCCTGAATAATTTCACAACGCGGCTCGGCCATTCCATCGGCCGCATGTTTGCTGCTCTCTTCCCACACGACCCTCAGTTCATTGGAAGACAAGTAGCTACATTTCACAACCAGAGAGACTACATCTTTTTCAGATTCCACAGGTGACATTTTCCACAAAACTCGTTTACAAGTAAGAGAGAATACTCTTGTAACTTAATTCCTAATTTTAATTCTTTTCTTCCCCAAGATATATCTTCAAGAGTGAAAAGAAAGTGGGAATTCAAGAACTTGGGCCACGTTTCACATTGAAGCTGAGGTCACTTCAAAAAGGAACCTTTGATTCCAAATTTGGAGAATATGAGTGGATTCATAAGGTATGTCTTAGTAATTATAATAGCCCTGCTTGGGGAGGCTAAATCTGACATGAACTGTAATCAAAAATCTTACCCTAGAAAAGTGGTATAAATGCAGTTCTCTGTGTGGAAGTGTTTAACTTAAGTATTTAGAGGTGTATTTTGAGAATCATGCAAAGCAGAAACATCCTGCTGTATTTCAAGTGAAAAATAAAAAATAGCAAGGACAGTGAATGTCAATTCACCATAGCTACTTATTAGCAACTCTACAGTATAGTAACTGCATTTCACTGTCTGCCCTGCTATAAAATGGAGTAGTCATCCTTGTTTGTTTCATCCAGTTGCATGAACTTGCTGGTAAACAACTTTTCTTTTAAATTTCAGCGTCGAGAAATGGACACAAGTAGAAGAAAATTCCACTTGTAAGTGAAATCTGCCAATTGCTGGTGACCAGGAATACAGCAGCTGCTTTGAACTACAGATGATCTTGGACTACTACTAAATAATGCTAATGATACTGAACAGTATGTGTCTGCAGAAAGACAAACAGCAAATATTAAAACTTTCTACAGCAGCAGATCAAGTAGGATGTGCCTCTCTTCCTATTTGTAGCCAACATGACAAGGACAGTGACTTTTTCCAGTTTAGCAGGAAAAACTATGGCTGTGTTCAAGCAACTTGTCGTTTAGCTATCACTAAGGATTTGCCAGAAGTGCTGCTGTGCTGTAGAAACAGATTATGCTTCACAACATCAAAGACAGCAAATATGTTGGTTAAAGAAATTTTCAAAATAAAGTATTTCTAGTTTTACAGTTCCATTTTATTTTTTCTGTTAACCCAGACATCTTCAGTTAATCAGGTAGGATAAATATTTGAAACTTAATTTCTAACTTATGTTATGTTGTTCCCTGACAGTATGGGGATAGTTTTCCAAAAAGGTTCTCCTATCCAGAGAACATGGAGAAGGCAGTATGCAATCCATGAAGTCCATAGTATTTTATTTCATTAGCATTTTGCATAAAATAGGCATGTTGCTGAAGTTACAAAAATAATATGCATAACTCCTACAGGTATCTCTTCTGTAAGTATCACATTAACAAGAGGTCTGTATGCCCAAAGCAGTTGAAAGGATGGGAAAGAATTCGTATAACAACCCCCTTAGAGGATGTTCACAAAGCTACCATCTAAAAATGCTGCTCAGTGCCTATCTGAGGACTCTGAGCAGGGTTTTCCCCATTAAAATTTTAAATATGCTTCTTCAGCATCACAGCAACACTTGAGTTTGTATTATCTGCACATAAACTACTGTTTTGCCTTAAGTGGGCACATTCACTGGCAGCTAAAAGATCGAGTTTTCTTTGAGCTACTTTCTTTTCATATACAGCTGTAAGTGCTTTTTCATATTTACCATGGGGAATAAGAAGGCACATAGAGTAAGTTATCTCCTAGGGCAGAATTACTCATTAAGATTAAGAATAATTAACTCTGTCTTAATGTGATGTCCATGATATGGCACAGCTGTATAGCTGAATTATAAACAGTCCCAATTTTTTTTCTGTTCTATTTCTGTTATGCTTCTAAGTATGGTACTGCTGGAGCCTCATTGTTCTGAAGGACTGTTAACCCCAGGCAGACTTGCAGCAGCAGAGAATATTTACACTCCTCTCTCTGCTCTCCAGCTGCTACAGAGTGATGCACTGACCGTGAGATGCCACCATGCCCAGAAGTTAATCAAATTCTTACAGTAATTTCAAGACCAGACTAAGTCAAGACACTTTTATTTTTTGCTTGGTGTATAAAACTGATTCCCATATGAAACAGAAATACATAACTAGCATACAGTTCATCTGGAGAGGTAGATGGTAAGAAGTTTGACGACAGTAGCACTTTTAGAGTTAGATTTGGCACATTAAAGCTAAGCTTTTTTACAGACTTCAAACCAGGCCACTCCTTGAGGCACTCTGCCCATACACACATCAGCAGGTAGGAAAAGATGCTAAAAGACCTGAAAAACAAAACCAAAATCTAGTTAGAAAGGTATCACTGCTGAATGAAGCAAACCAAAGAATACTGATGTGTCAGAGTATGCCGTGGACAACTATTTAGTAAAATATATCCTCTTTTTCCACAGCTGTTTTATTAGCTTAAAAAATAAACTTTAAATGTAGTCATGCCCAAAGATACAATAAGATAATCAAAGCTCTTATAAAAGAACTGAAGCTTAGTGTCTCCTTGAAACCAAACTGCTAAGTGGAAGGATAGAAGAAGCTGTTCCCAGTCACTTTCTGCTCACCAAAACACCAAGTTTCTATTTTGCCTTTGAAAAGCAGGGAATTTGTTGTGTAACTAACAAATTACACTTCTTCAGTGAGATGGTGCTGACTGTGCAAACACAAACACTACTGGCTCATCAAGAAAACACAAGGAATCACCTCCTTTCAGGAAGTGCCTGCAACAGATAACTGCAAAGTGAAGGAGTTTCACATATAGGTAGTGTAACTAAAACAGAAATTAGTTCCATTCCAAAGGCTGTAGCAGAGAAAGAAAATATTAAGCCTTCTCTGCCCTGTGTATGCAGGTGTGGTGTGAGACAGAGGAAACATTGTTTCCCTACATCCACACCCAGGAATCCAGGACTTTCTTAACCTTGGCAAACCTCAGTGGGGAATTGTATGTGTCAAGGATTAAGTACAGTTTATTTGGCTTTGTGTAAGTTTTCAGTCTATAATGCTTACAGATGATCTGATTTCTTCCTTGGATTAGTGCTTACAGGTGAAGCTACACTAGAGTAGCATCCGAGAGGTTTTTTTTTAATAATAGTAATTGGCAAAAATTCACAACAGAAGTAACTTTAAAAGCTACAAGAACTCTAAAGCACATTTCAGTTATACTGTTGTAATTCACTGCTCAAAACAATGTGGGATGTGGTTCTGCTTGTTAAATAGTTAAGGATCAACTTCTATACTGCTACTATTCTGGCCTTTAAACATGGTTATTCTGCTGCTACACACATCTGGAACTTTTCTACAGTCTGCTTGAGGGGAGAACAATTTTAACAATTCAGTCTGGCTGTGGTCACCCTTCTATAAAGCTGCCTAACAGCACAATTTACATCTAGCAAACTATAGTTCTTTGGATGATAGAAATCAGCTACACAACCAGGATTTTTCAAGGTTAAGACTCACTGAGATTTGTAAGGATTGTGAACTATGGTTAAATGTATATCAGGTGCTTTGAAATAATGTCTGTGCTCTCATCTCCAACAGATCCATGTCAAGGAGCAACAGGAAGAAGGAACATGGTAAAATCATCAAGCATTTACTGTGGTCAAAATAACCAAGTTATTGTGACTCTCTGAATTTTGGTGAAACTATTGTGGATCTAAAACTCACCTTTCTAAAGAGGTTAGCCTAAAATCTAGTCACCAAAATGGCAGATGAATGAGTAGTCTTCCTGGTGACAGCAGTAGTGCTAATGAACCTATGAAAGTTCTGGAATGAAAATCCAAATGAGTATTCCACTGTTTCTAGTTATTTAAACTGCTACACCTGTAGTAGCTTACTTGATTGGCATATGGGCTTTTAAAAGTAAATACTTCTTAAAAAGTATATACTTTTTTTCTTTTGGCAGACAGGGCATCTCCCCGCCCCACAGTGGTCAGTGCTCTTCTTGGGGACCACCTCCACTAATCTGTTTTTGGAACTGTCCTTTAAAAGCTTAAGAACTGAAGTCTGTTTTATCTGCCACAATCAGGATTCACAACATATGCTGTCAGGCAATTAATTCTATGTGAGAAAAGGGAAATAATACCCTTACAGAGAGGAAGATCCAGCACAATTACTGTTAGTCCAAATAGCAGCTCAGCAGTATCTGGTCCCACCATTTTGCTACACAAACTGGTGGAAGCTCTGCAGCAGCAAAGTGCTGCTCATAATACCAATGGCCAGCACGTGTCCAGTACAGAGCTGTGACCAGAAAAAGGGAGAAGGCACCAAAAATGGGGGTCTAGACCAACACCAGCTGCACAAGTCAGATGTTTCTGAGTGCCTTTCGTATGGCCTGTCTCATTTAAATGACAAAAGAGTTTATGAATTGTAATTCAAGAACTTACCACTGAAAGATACTGAAGTAGTTCACATAATTACAAAAATGAACAAACTTTCTGGGGTCTGAATGGATTTGTACTTGATGATACTCCCGTCAGTAGGGGATCATGTTGTGCATTCTGCAGGCAGAACTGCTTCAAGTCAGCTGCAGCTTGAGAAACCTAGTTACAATAAAAGCTGGCATTAGAATTCACTGAACATCCTTTACCGAGGATGTGGTTTTTACATTGAAAAATATAAAGAATACTACTAAATTATTCTACAATATGTAGATTTTATGCAAAAATTTCATTGTAGTTCTTTTGTTTCTTAAAGAGAAGAAGATGAACAATGAGAACTGATTTGGACGTTTAAATTTCCATGTTAAACTTTTAAGTATGAAGGGTGACACATGAGCAAGATCTTGGAGATTACTTAATTAAATATATGAAGATCCTTGTTCTAGCATAAACAATTCAAAAATACTGTCTATGGTTTAACATGTTCTACTCGACTGAACTCGCATTTCAGGCTCCCTTGGAAAGCCATCCTCATGATGAGATGATGGGGTTCTGAGCACCCTTATAAGGGGTTTTTGTCATGCTGTACCTTGCTAAAAACTGATCAGTGAAAAATTCTTTGTCTTGCTTTTCTTTGCTGTAACTCTGAACTCATACAATAGAACGATGTAAGTTTCAAAAAGTTCCATCTTCCGCTGACACTCGGTGTCTGCAGTTTGCCCGGTTTCTCTGCCGTGCCAGGCGCGGCACAAGTTCAATGCGCTTCGTGTGCCTGGCAGCGACATCTCCATCTTGCCGTGCCGGGGCCAGCCCAGCCTGTTGTGCGCCCCGCCTCGGGCGGCCTCTCCGCAGAGCCCGAAGGAAGGGCGCTCCTCGCTCCGAGGGCACGAACGGGCACGTCCATCGCCCGGGGGAGCGCTTCGGCCGGGGAGCGGGCCCGAGGGGCGGCGGGGAGCGAGCGGCCGAGCCCCAGGCAGGGGTGGCGGCGGAGTAGTTGCTCTACCGATCTGGCCTCGCCTGGGCCGGGTAACCCCGACGGAGCCCCGGGAGAAGCCCGGGCGCCGCCGCCCAGCGGAGTCCGCGGGGTGGGGCAGGTGGGAGCCGGCGGCCCCGGTCCGGCCCCGGCGCGGCGGGCGCGGCCCTGGGGCGGTGAAATGGCGGCGCGTCCACCCCGTCCCGTCCCGTCGCGGCTCGGCGCTCACCTTCACGCGGGTCACACTCGCCTCCAGGCGCAGCTGCTGCACCACCTTCTTCATGGCCGCCACGTTGGAGGAGCCCGACATGGCGGGGGCGGCGGCGGGGTCGGCTCGGCTCGGCTCGGCTCGG
>VYZP01032400.1:51743-67748 GCA_013400635.1 Hypocryptadius cinnamomeus
CGGCACGGCCACAACTCCCCGGACCGCGGCGCCTGCGCACCCGGGGCCGGGGCGGGCGGGGCCGCTCCGTGTGCCCGGGACGGGGACCCGCCCGCGGGCACAGAAACAACCCCTGCCCTCACGCATTGATGGCAGGGGAGGCTGCTTTCACACCAAAGTGGCGAATCTTGGAGATAATATCCACTGGGTTCTAAGTTTGGGGGTTATTTTGAGTTGCAGTGAATGAAGTTCCTAACTTAGTTCGTGCTAGCAGTTTGAATGTTGGCTGTAGCCTGGAGGATCAGTTTTCTAGTCCTAGTTCATTGCAGAAAGTGCCCGGGAGCGGCAGTGCAGTGGGCCATGGGGTGCCATCAGGTACTGCGAAGTGCAGCATGTTCCCCGTGGGCGGGAGCAATGGCAGGAACCCGTGCTGTGCCTGCCGGTGGCGGGGAATGACGGGGCAGTGATGGGTGTCACACTCGGGCCATCGCGGGGGGCTTGCAAGTAAAGACACAGGCCCTGTTAAGTAGGTATTTCCCACTGACATGAGGAAATCTTAATTCCACAGCGCCAGAGTGAGACTTGGAAGGTCCAGTCACTTGTGCTCGAGAGCAGTGAATTAGAAGTAGCTGGGGTAGAGGCAGGAGGAGTAGAGAGATCTCCTGTTGAGACCAGGAGAACAGAGTTCAGCAGGTGAAAATCCAGAGGAGGTTTGTAACCTCAGAGGGGCTGGAAGAGCTTCAAAGCGAGAGCACCAAGGAAACTCCTAACAAAAAGAGAAAGATGGAAACAAGCTTTTTAGCAGGGCCTGTTGCAATAGCACCGGGAGAATGGTTTTAAACTAAGAGAGGGTTGATTAGAGATGAAGTTTTTTCCACTAAAGGTGGTAAAAACCTGGAATAAATTAACCAGAGAGGTGGGAGATGCCCCACCCCTGGAAACATTCAAGGTCAGATTGGACTCGGGGGTCTGGACAACCTGGCCAAGTGGGGAGTGTCCCTGCTCACTGCAGGACTTGGACTAGCTGACCTTCAAAGGTCCCTTCCAACCCAAACCGTTCCATGACTCTATCACAATGTTAGGACAGAACCATGGTTATAATTTATGGAAGTATTTTTCTGACATGGTTGCCCAGCACAGTCACGTTTCCTCAGAACACTGCATTTGGCTGGCACAATGTGTTTGCTGCAGTTCACAATAATTATCACTTTATCAGATCCAGGTCCTGCAAGAATCTTGTTTTATGGGGATTTAGGTCTGTGTCTTTAGGAAAACAGTGGAATTGTGTAGAAAATTGTATATTACCAAAATATTTTTATGAAAGGGAAGAAAACGTTAAAAGGAAATGCTCTAGGGCAGATCTCTTAGAGGCACAGGGCTATGATTTAGCAATTCCCCCAGTTACTTAGGTGATAGTCACTTGTGTAGAAGGTGTGGTTGGTTCTGTTTGCAGTTAGCTGGAAGCTTTCTGCCTCAGCACAGACACAACTTCCGTTTTCATAAGTGGAATGAAGATCAGTAAATGAAAAAAGGATATTTATGGAGGAACTTCTGTCATAACAGATTTTCATAAAATTCATTCTTAAAGAATGCTTCAATCAAAAAGAAAATTTGAAAGCCCACCTGGCATTTGCTGTGGTCACACAGAGTGACCAACATGTCATTGAGTCAAATGAGACCTCGAACTTCACAGGTGAGAGTTTTTGTACTTTTCCACACAGATGTTTTAGATTTCACAAAAAAAAAAAAATTAAAAAAAAATCATTAAAATAAGGTTCTAGAATACTTGAGAGGAAAAAATGATGTGGTTTCAGAATAATATATATAGAAAGAATTATTTTATTGTTCATATTAAGTAAGTCAACACTTGCAGAAATATTTAATATAGTTTATTTGCATGGCTTTTAGTTAAAGGGAAGTGCATCATCCTTGTCAATACTATCTGATTTTTTCTAAAAATATCAAGAGCTGGAAATTAGCAGTGCAACAACTACCACAGGTCCGAACACAGTCCAAGTGAACCTTGCTTGGAGCCAGCTTAGTTATTCTTTTTGCAGACATTAGCAGGAGCATTTTTGTGTTTCCCAGGTAGCTAATATTATTAACAACAGTCAGAAATATTTTGAAATTTTTTTCTTGATAACACAATCAAGTTGTGGTGCTATTTGAATCAAGCTTTCAGGGCTGTGCATTTTTTATGAGATGAACAAAGGTAGGATTTCAGCTGAGGGATTCTTGTAGTCATGACACTCTCCAGAGTATCAGCTGGTTTTGGTAAAATCTCTTCATTGCTGTCACAGTGATACACAGCAGTAGCACAGGCTCTGTATTATCTCACTTCCATTGTGGAGCTTGTTCTAATGTGACTTATTTCAGCTGGTACTCAGTCACACATTACTCTGCTGTCACTGTGAGACAGGGCCTCCCTGTTCTAGTCCCTGTGCTGACACCAAAGGAACCATTCCTGCTACACAAGTTGGAAGTCCACCTAAACACAACAAAGTGTATAGGAAGAGGATGATAATACATTTACATCTGTTCTTTTTTCTAGCTGTTGGAACTTCATGTTTTTTATGTCCCAGCAGAAGTGTGGAACTTCAAGCTGAATACAGTTCCTGTAGCTCTTACTAGCAGATTCGTCTCAGCTGGATTTATAAGGTGAGTGTAGTTTTAGATTTCATGTACATGGTAGGTCCTTCACACTGTCCTTCAGTCCAACTTTTAGTCCAACTGTTGCTCTAGAGAGCACAATTACATCTGCAGCAGAAACTTGTTGTCTAATTCAATTTCTGGAGTGTAAGTGGTGACCATAACTAGCATTATGTTAATTTGTACTGTATCAGGCTTAGTTCCCTTGCAGCCCATGGTGTAGACATTGAAAAGCAGTTCCAGAGCAGTGCTAGTATTTCTGTAGAATTATTTATATTGTAAAATCATATCTTATATTCTTTCTGTCTTCTTGACCCTGATTATCAAAAGCTGGAATTCTTTTGGGCAACAGGCCAGCTTCAGGAGAGTGACTTGATGAAGACAGGATAGTCTGTCAGTTCCCAGACAGGGGTATGATGGTCTGAGCTCTCTCAGTCCAGAGAAAGAGCTGAAGCCTTGTTTCTCAAGGGGAAGCATTACAGCCCACGAACCAGCAGCATTTCCTCTTTCTTCTTGAAAGAAGAAAGTGAAAGGCTTTGAGAACACCATGTGCTGTGTGTGCTCTCAGGTAGCTGTTTAAAGGACTTAGTGAAAGAATACCCTGGTTCCCAGTCTAGGCTCAAACCTGGCACAAGGAGCTCTATTTTTCATCTGTCATAACTTTGAAAGTTTTTTTTAATACTCCTAAAACACTTTGCTCACAAAATCTAGTATCTAGTGTGGTGAGAAGTTGTAGAAAAATCAAATAATGTAAAGATGTGTGTTGAAACTGAGCTTTTATATACACCTTGTCTACATCTGTGCAAAACCTGTCAATTCAGCTAAAAGTGCAGGGAATAGAGGTTTTAATTAATTTAAATTGAGTCTTGTATTATCCACTTAAGACAATATACAGTGTAGCTGAGAAGACTGACAGCAATCAGGTAGAAGCATGTAGGGCAGAATGTATTCATTCTCACAGCTGCTTTTGTTGAAAGGCCCGCTAAAAACCAGAGAAAATAAGTGCATATACCCATTTGTTTGCTGTGCTAGTCTGCAGCAGAGGTGCAGAATACATGTCTGAAGGGGTAACTTCATTTCACATCATGGACATCTGCCACTGCCCTATATTTTCTAGGGTAAATTTTTTTCACTGAGGCATCAAATTAAATTAGAATCCTCAGTGATTTCAGTGGGTTTATATCTGCCTGGATATTGTTGCTTGCTAATGACTCTTAGATAGTTGCTAATTAATTCTTCTATGGGTACTATGCAATGCAGCTGTACATTAGCATTAATAGTACCTGGCCAGTGAATCAGTGTCTTTAAAAATGAAAAATATTTTTTAAAACTTCTTTTATTGTAATCCAGGAGAGGGAATGGCAGCCTTGCTGGTACTCCTGTGGCTTGGACGCTGTTGATAGCTCATTTGTTCAGTCAGCTTGACAATCCTAGTGCTCTGAGTCAGCTTTCCAAAGGATTCCCAGGTCAAAGTACAGGCCATTTCCATTAGCTGTGAAATTAGAGGAAAATGTTAAGGGTGTAATTGTCTATGGCTCTGAGTTCTTGTTCCCATGAACTTGATTTCTTAGCCTCTGTGAGCTTTTTTTTTTTCATTCCTCATTCCTCACCACAGAAGCCAAACTTTTATTTTTTCTAGATGAGATGGCTGCAATGAACTCTAGTTTGCATTACTTTTAAAGGGACACCCTGAAGCAAGTGACTTGTATGTGACTGTTTTCTGCCAGCCAGTGGCAGCAAGTGACAGACTAATATTATTGCATTTTCCTAGCAGCTGCACTGGCAAATAATTTTGAGATAAATTTCTGCCTTATATCTCAGGATCTAGATACCTAGATACTTTTCCCCCATTATACATTGTAGATGTGTCCACTCTGCAGACTTTGGTCTCCTCTGCCTCATGCCTGTGCTCCAGTGCAGTTTTATGATCTTGAGGAGGGTCCTCTAAGTCCAAGATATTTGAAATAATACAAGGCAAGCATTGTAGCCCAATGAAGTATTGTGTTCATGAGATGAAAATGGCAATGTTTTTCTACATGCTTGAGGTGTGAACTGAAGGCCTATAGGGCTGCTTGCAAGTGCAAACGAACCTTGACAGGGTAATATTGAAGACCTGCTCAAATGGAAGACCTGGCAGGTTCCTGTCTATACTGGTTGCTGGGAATGGCGTGTGCTATCCCCCAAGCTGTGCCTGTGCCTGAGGAGTGAGAGCTGCCTGGGCCAAAATCATCCTACCATTTAATCAGAGTGGGTGATTAACAGTCTCAGGCCTGCATTTGTTCCCTGGTTTCTTATGTGGCAGCATAGAACAACTAGAATTGCTTATGCTGTGCTGCAGTGCTTTGGTATGCCTCTGGCACATTTGGATTTATTGTGCAGAGATGCTTTTTATTCTGTAGTGATTTTTCTACTGAGCTCATTACCTAGATATTTGCATACTTTCAAGTAGTACATTAAATGATGCAATTCATATTTGTGTCAGCATTCTCATCCTCAAATCATGGTGGAAATGTTCACACTGCAGTGTTTGTTTTTTATTTAAAATACATTTACATGCACACACCCAACTGCAAATTTGTGCTGGAAAAGACAAAAGCAAAGGAATGTGCCTGCTGCTTAAAGTGGACAGTGCTGAAGGGTCCTCTGGCCCTGGGTGCTTGAAGGGAATGTTCAACAGTGCTGGTCCAGCCCCATGAAACTGTGTCACTTAAGAGGAAGTGCACAACTGTAGTTTCCAGTGGTGGTGTTATTCATCTGCAGATGAGCAACAGCATTCTGAAGAAGTAAATTTCATACTTTGTCTGCTTCCATATTCTCCCTTTGTATGATGCTGGTCCAGTGTGAGTCTTGCTGTTAATGTTAGGACAGCCCTTACAGTGCAGTGTTCTGAGTGCCACACCAAGACCCTCTGGCCTGTCTGTAACTGGGTTCAGTTCTAGGCATAGTTCCCAGCTTTGGTCATTCTGGCTGTGCAGGCCAGCACGTACAGACCATTATCTTCCCCCTCCTACTAACTAGCCATCATTATTTGATCTTACAGATGTATTAATGAGTGACAACATTCTAGGGTGTCTCCTCACATCACATTAAGAGTGCTGCGGGAGAGGCTTGGAGAGTACCTGGGTGGAGTGACAGTTGCAGATGAATTCAGATTTTTAAAATGCATTGGGAAAAAACTAGCAGTGGTAAGTTTCATTGTTTTTTTTTCTTTTGTTTTTGGTTTTTGGTTTTTGTTTTGTTTTGTTTTGTTTTGGGTTTTTTTTGTTGTTTTGTTTAGTGCTCTTCTGTTTTATAATGTAAAGCAGTGATTTCATTCCTGCAGATGAGATAATATCACATAAAGTAGAAATAACTTTAGGGGCACTGTTAGCATTTCTTTTAAATATGCTGCAGTATAAGCTCTTGTTCAGAGCACATCTGCTTCCCCAAGTGCAAAGGCAAAGCTGGACAGTTGTATTAGAAGTACCCTTTAAAGCAACAGGTGTAATTAATTACCATCCAGTGAAAATATAATGGTTTTGATAAGTCCATGGATTAAATATGATAAATCTGGTTGCATTAAAAAAACCCCCAAACCCATAAGGCCATTACTACCTGTACACAGTTGGGAATAATTCAGTTGACAAATTTGCAATGGAAGCTCAGTCAGAGTTCCTCTAATGGCTCCTGCTGTGATCTGCCCAAAAGCATTTAAGACATCATTCTCTGAATGAAAGCTTCTCTGGGTGTTCCACTGTTTAGTCCAATAATACAGCCTGAGATGTCAGTAATAAAACCCCTACATGTGTGAATCATAACTGTTCCTCACATCAATTCTACATATATATATCTTACAAAGTATAGCTAAAGATTGAATAAACTTCAAAATTAGTCCAACTGAAAGTTTGTTCATGTAATGCACAAAGATTTAAGTCATTTATGTAAGTATAGAATACTTTTTCCATGTCTCATTTCAACTCCTTCTTATGGATTTGGAAATTAACTACAAGCAGGAAATTTGGTGCCATTCTTTATTTCATTGCTAGTTGAATTATCACTAAAATCACTCTCACAGAAGACTAGAATAAATACTAAGTAATATGCAAAAAGTAGGTGGAAAAACATGAAAAGAAACTTAAAAGACTGTGATACAATCTGAATTGGAAAGTATGCATATGTTTTCAATGAGTTGAGGTCTTTTTAACTGGATGATAATAAGTAAGATGATTAATTTTCTTCCCCACATAGTTCAGAGATAAATGGAGAAATTTTCCAGCTTTTATAATGTCAGCAAATGAATAGAATATTTTATGTTAATAGAGAATTAAAGATACTGGTAACATACAAGGATTTATAGAGACAAATGAAAGATACAGTTTTTCTTTGAGGTATTTACTGTTGCTTGATGTTTTACTTTATAACAAAGTATAAAGCAATAAACCAACTGCTTTATCTGTTGTTTAGGGTCATGGTAACCTCATTGAATTACATCTCCATGATCAAATATTTGTTGAGTGTTCTCTCCCCTTAGTTTTCTGTTTCACAACTCTAACAATGTAAGCAGAACTAAGAGCTGTGCCCTACTTGCAAGCAAGGGTCTTTTAAATGAAAAGATAAACATAAACTAAAATCATGTTCATTTGCTCTTCCTTTTTTGCATATAACCTGTGTGTTTAATTCAATATAATTATTTTAATGTAGGCTCAGATTTCTTTTCTTTACATTGGAGCACATCTTTCAAATATATTGACTATTTTAGACTTTGTTTTTAGGACAACTGTTGAAATGTGAAAGTGTATGTCACAAAAAGAATATGAAGGAAAATGATAAATACAAGAAGGCATAGGATAATATTTTTTTTTTCCATATACATTCAATATTTTGCAATACCGTATTATGTAAATAGAGAAAATTATGTGAGACTCAGCATTTCTGTCCAGATTCAGCTTGAAGCAACTTTTGATAAAGAAAGTTGAAAATTTTCTTTCCTGTGACTGTTAGATCAGGTCCTTTGGACCATAAGAGAAAGTGCAGAGGATAAAATCCATTCAGTACGTGCATGTAATCTTGTGGGTCTGATTAAGATTTTGAGAAATAGACAAAGTTTCAGAACTCTGTCAGGAAATATAAATGTACTCTGAGATACTTTTACCCCATAAGGCCATTACAGATTATAGTTATGGTTATAAAAGAATGCAGTATGTAAAAATGACAATAGAATGCATATGTCACATGCAACACTATTGCTGAAAAAAGTATTGTATTTGTTATGTTTCCATACTTTATCTTCCGAGGTGAAAGCAAAGCAAGAAACAGAACTGCAACTGAAGTCATTTGCTCCTCCTCATGTAAGTACTGAATGGCTTGTAAGGTACCATTTTCAGAAACTTTACATTGCACATTCTCTTTGTCCTGTCTGATGGATATACTCTGTAATTTCAGGCACTTTATCCTGAATTGTATTTATTACCTGGAGTGGAATATTTTGAAGAGGTTTATCCATTGCCATCATCACCTCAACAAAAACATCACGTTAGTGAAGAAGCTAATAGGTTTGGCCATGGATCAAGATTACCCAGCCTTTCCCAACAGAAACCTGAAAAAGGCAAACCATTTTTAGAAAGTATACGAAGCAGGCATCAGGTAGAAAATCTGGAAGTGCTCAGTCCTGTGGAATGGGGTGAGAAAGAGCCTGTTCCAGTTTCACACACAAACAATAAGCAAGACAATTACAACAGGATTCCAGAAAAACAGTTTGAAGAAAAAAGTAAGCTTAACCAGTGTAGTGAAGGAGGGTGATGAATGAGAAGAAAAATAAATATTATGGTTAACATTTACAGTAAAATAATATCTCTGTTTCATATTATCAATTATTATGCAGATCAAAGTGGATCTGATGGATCTCTCTTCACACCAAGTCATTCAAATCCTGCAGACCAGGAGTCTGAAAAGTGTGACCTGGTATTACAGACCTCTGAGCAGAATCATCTCAGCCAAGATCAAGCAGACTGCAATGCTCCTAAGTGGAATGACAAAGCCAAAGGACCTGCTCTTACTCATGTAAACCACAGTGATGAACAAGGCCAGGGTAACCAAAGACCCCAAAATCACATTAAATATCAAAAGGGTACACATGTTTGTTGTTGTGTTTTTGCTAAAGCAAAGTAAAGCTAAGTTTTAAGAAATCTGTAATTCAAGTGTAAGTTGGAATAGCACTATGAGAACAATATTCAATTCTTTTAAAATAATATCTTTCAAAGAGATGTGGTTTTACCTTGTGAGTCCTTCATTATCCCTGTGTGCTGATGTAGAGAAACACTTTCCTATGGTTGATACATTTGTCTAATCACCAGAATTAGTCAGATATAAGTTCTAATAACAAAAATACCTTGTTTTTTTCCTTGATTTCTTTCTTCTGTTATTCATGGAATATTTCCAAATCCTAGAGATAAGCCACTTGCTGTGTTGATTCATTGAATTTCCAATACAGGTTGGAAAGTCCAGTCATTGACAGTCAAACCAGCCTGATTTTTGCAAGTGTAATCTATGTATTTTTGTCATCACTATCCTGTCACAGAACTAGCAAACATGAAAAATAATGAGCACCAAAAAGATACCAAATTAAGAAGAGACAGAACACAGGATGCTGAAATTCTTAAAATAGTGGAAGACCAAACTACAGATTATGTCCACAAAAAACAAAGGTTAGCAAATAATGCATCTTCTAAAATAATGAATTATATTAATTCACTGATACAAACTTACTTTATAGACTTCAAATAAATAAAAGGAGGGGAAAAAACATTTTGGTCAATGAACTTTCATTTGTTTTTTTGATTTTATCTTAGCTTGCAGCAAAACAGAACTAAGAGGGCTAGAGTTGGTCTTGGTGAAAAAATGGATAATCAGGTATGTTTTTCAAGGTAACATTCCTAGTAATCTTGAGCAATAAATGTAGTCCTCCACCTAGAAACAGTCTAATTTTGTAAGACTGGTGACTCATTATAAATATGAAAGATTTGAGAATAATTGAGAAAAGTTTATCCATGCACTGCTACTTAGCAGATTTTCTAATGAATATCAACTATATTTCTAAACAATTAAAATCTGCAATTACAAATTTTTGTTTAGAAATTGGCAGTTTTTGATTTCAGAATTAACAAACCAGGTGGCCATTTTAAGGCCCTTAGTTCCTGGTCTTGCATGGGACTGTCAGTAACTTGGGGGTTATGAGCATGGACAAGAACCAGTAGCAATAGTCTGTAGTTTTGTCTATGTGTTCTCTGTGATGGAAGTGTTCAGTGCTCTCTTTTTTTTTGCAGAGATCCTGCTGTTTGTAATTTAGTGGTCATGAGTACTGGTAACAGAATAAAAAAGCCTCCCTGTAGAAGTCAAATTCAGCCCTCTCATTCACTCAGGTCACTTTCAGGGCATATGTCTAATGTAACTATTCAGGATTATGGTTATGTACTTATAGTTGTGTCTTTTGACTCTATAGGCAGATGAAAACAAGCAAAATCATCTTACTTGTCCTAATGAGTGTATTTCAGCTCCTAGCCCACCTTTTTTGGCACTTACTGTAAATCCAGCTCAAGTTCCTGTAATTCAGGCAGCAAGTGAGTACACGATTCCAAGAAATTGCAAGGAAGTGAACTTTTAATCAAGACTGAAGACTCAATGAAGGCATACATACCTACACTATACATGTATTAATTCACAGTATTGTTACAAATTTTAATTTATGAATAGAATATTCCAGGTATTTATGATTGCATGGGCTGTCCTAGAGCTTGGCATGTTCCCAGCACTAGAAAACCCAACTTGTCAAGTGGATAGAAGGATAAGAGGAGGGAGATCAGATGAAATACTGCAGGCTCAAGTGACCATGTAGCAAAGAAAATCACAAGTAGTGTTGCTGAGGAGGAGGATAGTGAGAAGTTAAGTGTTAGACCTATTGTTGCAGACTAGTGGAAGTCTGAGATATTGTCCTGCAAGCTGGAGTTTAAGGCAAGATTTCTCTACAGTTTATATTGCAATGTATTTTAAGCAGGAAATAGTCTTTTAGAGGCTTTTTTGGCTTCATTGGCAAGAGTTTGCAAGGTATGGAGTGAATATATTTCTTGGTTACATAGTTTTAGTGATACATTGTCTAAACATATAGAAAGATGTTTGTTTGCATGTGTGTGTGCATGCTGAATGCAAGCTGGATTTCCCCCTTTTTCTAAAGCACCTTCTGAAAATTTAGATTAAAATGAAATTGTTTCTACTGCTTGTTCTGACAGAGCTTTTGGCATAATTTGTGATGAGTGCATTACAAAAGTCTTGACTGATCCTTTGCACCTATTCAAATGCTTGCTAAATATAATTGTAATATTTTTAGAAAACAAGATGGCGGAACAATTGCAACAAATGAAGGAAGACAGAAGGCACATGGAAAAAACTAGAGAAGAACTGAGAAAAAAAGCTAAAGGGCTACTGGAAGAAAATAAGCTGAGGAGATACCATGGTACACTTTTAATTTATTTTGGAGTTTGGAGTGATTGAGAAATTACACTGAAACCAATGTGAAAATATTTGTCTCCTTGTCAGTGAGCTTAATTACAGAGAGAGCAGTTTGCTAACCAATAGCTCCAAGAAGACTCATTTTGTGTAATAGCATGCTAGAAAAATTCAAGGTTGCAATATCTCCTTCCACTTTTTTAAAAAAACCCCAAACTTGGGTGTGTGAAGCAGTAACTCTGTAGTAGCATGGAGCTGCAATTCAAGCTAGAGATAAGTCCTAAATGGCACCTGCATTGCCTTAGATTATGTTATCCAGTTAGGTAAAATAAAGGTTATTTCACAAGGATTCAAACAGCTTCTGCAGGTTCTATAAGAAGCATCTGTACCTCTGAATTTTTTATCAGACCTGTAGAGTTTTGTAAGTAAGGGCACGTAGCAAGCATGTTTCTTTACAAGGTATTAAGGATAGAGCATTTTCTGCAGTAACAGCCAGCTGAGTCTGTATTTAATATCCTCCTGAGACTGCCATGCTGACAGGCACTCTCAGTTACCTGGCATAGCGTCATCCTCCACCAGCTGAGTTCTTTTGGGTAAGTTTCAGTTGTCCTGCTTCCATAAACTATGCCTCGAAAGAAGGGATTCATTCAAGACACTGCAGATATGCAGTGGCCATGAGGCTGCCACAGCACATACAGGGGCATTTATGTGCCACCTCCTGATAGCACATTGACAGCCTAGGAGGAATCATAGTGAAGTGTGAAGGTAACTAACTGTTTCCCATAATTTGGGATGTCAAAATGAAACTGTTCAAAGTCTCTGGCCACGAAGGGCATAAATTTTGCCTTAATCTACAATGCTACATTTTCTGGTACAGTAGAGCTGTGGGCTTCAGACTGTGCTGGGCATACCACTCTTCACAGGCCAGGAGCACTTAGGTGCTGCAGAACAGCCAGGCTGAATAAACTTTGGGTTTGGACCCTGTGTTTTATCTCACTGGACAGATAGAGCCTTTTGTTGCAGGTGTTTGTGTGAAAATTCAGTTGCATTTAGAGTGAGTGTAACTTTAATGAAGATTTTTTTCACTAAATGTTTATTTTAAAGAAACCTCCTGCCATGTTTCAGTGTGTGCATTGGCCAGCTGAAGCTTGTGAGGTGAGCTGGTCATGACTGTCTTTAGCAGATCTTATGATAAGGTGAACAAGACCAAGAACTATCACTGTTTTCCTGTGCAGTTCGTGGGGAATGGAAGAGGAAGTACTTTGAAACCAAGAAAGCTACAGTTTCACTGGAGGACACTTTAAACAAACTGCAACAAGATTTAGAGCTTTACCACCAGAAATTGCTCTTGCAATTGGAAGCCAGGGAGAGCCAAAAACGACCAAACAAAACAACAACCTCCAAGGTATTTGCTTGTATTATTTATTATCTCTTTTTTTTCACAGTCTGAGGTTTTTCTGTATAAAATATAAATTAAAGAAACAGATTTATCGCCAACCAATGACTTGTAAATGAGCTTTAGCTCAATGATTTGAGGGACAGAGTTCCTTCAGGCCATTTATCTCAAAAAGACTGCAGAAGTGCTTGAGTCTGAGCATTTGTTTCTTTCTGCTTTCTGTTGGTACCTTTTTGTAACAAAATCCCCTTCTGTTCAGCATGGTTAGTGGATTGTTCAGTTCTGCTTTGTTTCTATCATCCAAGATTTCATCCAAGGAGGCAACGAATGTTTGGAGCTTGCAAAAGTTATCTGTAGCTTTTGAAGTGGTTGCACTGCAACTATTGTGCAACTGTTTCACAGGAGGTTCAGAGGGATTAAAAAAGAAAAGATAAAAGAAAAGGAGGAAACACCCTTTCCAACAGTTGTGTATGCTAATTTTCTAAATACATTAATGGAAGCAAGGCCGTTGACAAAACAGAAGCTAGCCTAGGAAAAATAAATGTCCCTTTCTTGCATCTGAAAGATGGGTGCATGTACAATCTAAGAGTGTATATTATATACAAACATGTATTATTTGAGCTATCTTGAAATATCTACAGAATAAAAATATGAATAGGGTTGCCATTGCTTTACTGGCTATGTTCAGACACTTTATTGGTCCTTTTGAGGGGCATATCAGGGGTGGGGTTTTTTTGGTCTCTCTGGCTAGACACAGAGAGGCTTTACATGAAGGGTATGCACAAGGCACCAATCCTACAGCAGTTCTGTAGTGGCCAGCACCCCGAGAAGGAGCCAGGACTCACAGAGCTGTTAGGCTGAGCACAGGGGCACTCCCCAGCCCCCCTGAGCGACAGGCAGGCATCAGCCAGGTGGGAAGGCAGGAGCTGGAAGGAGGTTGTTAGAGGATTGTTTCTGAGTGGTGAAGTAACACTCAGTGAGGGGACAGATGCACTAATGCTGCACTTCGAGGTTTGTTGTTGTTTCACACAGAATTACGCCATCATCCGGATTGCTACAGTGCAGCACGAACTCCATCAACTGAGGAGGAAGCTAGATGATATAAAAGTGAGACTCTTAATAGAAATTAAGGTACTGTGCCTTTTATTTAGAATAGTCAATATGTGGCAGTGTATAGAAAAAAATTAGAAATCTCAATTATTCGATGATGTAAATATTTGCTGAACAGTTCTTGTTTTATGCTGTTAGTTTTAAGGTGTTAGGTGTTGTGACTTTAGCATTTGAGCTAAATGACTCCAGAACACAGGTTATCAGATGATTTGGAATGTATGGCATTCAAACAACTTAGGTACTCAATGTACTATGTAAGCTAAGGTTCACAATCTTGTTCATGAAATTCCCATTTCATTCAAAACGTAATTGAAGAACTACACCTGGTGTGGTGAGGCACTGAGCAGTAATAAATAGACCATGGCTAAAGAAAAAAAAATGGTATAAAGGAAAACAAAGCAAAACAAAACAAAAAATTTTTTAAAAGGTTTTCTAAGCAGATGGCAGACCTCTTCATCTGCTTTATTCCATATCAGTGTTGCTTATAACTCTTTTTGGAAGGAAGAGGTAGTATAGCCTTCACGCTGGACAGCTTTCCAGATCTGAAAGCTTGAAATATGAGTGTCCTACATCACAGAGATTGCCCATACTCCTGTTTACTGGGTGCTCCAGGGTGGTTTTAATTATTATGACTTTATGACTCCTCCATTGTCTAGCAAGGAGTGGAAAGAACAACTAATTTTGCAGTTGTCTCAAAAACATCAGGGCAAAGTACAGAACAAAGTAGTGCTAGAATATGTAAAATTTCAAAGATGAAAGATGTATTTTGTATTCAGCCATCTCGTATAAAATTCAGTCTTAGTTATATAAGCCTATATGCATGCCAGCTCCAAAAAAAGCTTCCTTAAATTGCCATTCCTTAAATGATGGGTTCTTTTGCAGATGAGAAAGCAGGCAGCATCTGATTTACGAGCACTGAGAGCAGAACTGACACAGAAGAAGATTCATTCAGCTTTAATTCTCCAGTCCAGAAAATCAGGAATTTAAGAAGATGACATGACTAACATCTGTGAAGTGTACAGCAGCTCTGTAGTGTATGTAAAAGAGAATTTCAGAGCATTTATTTGTATGTTCTTGAAGTTACTTTGTAAAAAGACATTAACTATATAAATGTTGTGGAATTTGTATACTAGGCTACTGAGTTAATGCAGCTCACTTGTTTCTAAATCTCACTTACTGTAAGATTAGTCAGCTACTTAAACATACAGTTTAAGCTAGTAACATGTCTAAAACTAAGCTGTTATTTTTAAAGTGCAAATTAGGTAATTGTGTAACATCTCAGTGGTATGCTGATGTTCTCTGATTAACTACATAGCTACTAAGAAATAAACCTAAAATCTGTAACCTCCTGTTCTTATTCTCAGGCTCACACATTCAATTTTTTAGAAATTATTAAAATACAGTTTCTGTAGAACAACAGCAACAGTAATCCTTTATTTGGCTATTTACTGGAGTATGTTTTTGCCATTATAAATATGCCTATCTATAAATTACCAATGTATCATTACTGTATTATTATGAAGCATAAAAAAAAATCTCAGATGATCTCTTTATTCCATATCTAGCTGATTTTGTTCCCTCTCTAATTAGGAAAGGCACATGGACATTAACTGTCTTCTGTAGTTTGAAAGCTTGCCTGAAAGCTTTCTCTTGGACCAGTGTAAAGATGATCCTGGTCCAATTTACACTCTTGAATATTTTGCCTTTCCTTAATTCCAAGGTCATGCATGCCCTGAGATTAACAATTATCTGAAAGAGAAATCAGAAACCTCTTCATACACATTTTTTTCTAGCTCTGCTGTTTGCCTCTTTGCAAACCAGATGTTATTACATTAAGCAGAAGAATAACATGCTAGGAATTAATCTCAGCTAAAAAGCTATCAAGGCTTTATTTATTACTGGAAGTGAAGCACTCATGGGAAATAAGTTATGGGATAAGAAAAATATGCAGCTCTCAAAAGAACTAACTTAGAAAAGTCTTGAGTCAAACCACCCATTATCCAATTTATTTTCTTAAAGACAGGAATTAACAAAGATGTTAGTGCTAAAGGATTAAATAAATTATTAAAACTACACCCACTTTTGCTTAATTCAGGGTTCAAACTCACATTCTCTATTTAAGAATTGTGTCTTATTTAAGATACAAAAGCAGACTACTAGCTACTGGAAAATCAGAACCTAAATTTAAAGTATAGTATTATCAATTCATGATTCTTGACTGCTACAGGAAGGAAAGTTTTATTATTAAGTCAGCTGGGCCTGAGAATTTTGCAGGTCAGATATTCGTAGCAGAAGACTCTCAATTCAGCAAATATCAATCTCACAGTATTTAAGCATTTAAGTAGTAATACATGTTCTGAAGTACATATGTGTGTATGTATATATATATATAT